>CALNHX010000668.1:0-300618 GCA_940337035.1 Agriotes lineatus
TGTGGATTTTTACCCGTGAAATATCCTTTTAATCTACTTTTAATTCTGTTTCTTGTTTGTTTTTTCCGTGTATTGATTTTCTAACGCAACGTCACAACCTTCCTCATCCTCTTTTAGGGCTTGGGAGCGTTAACGAGAACCTCCGGCCTACTCAATTTGGTCCCAGCAAGCTGAGTTCTGTACTCAACAACAATATTAATAAATCTGTAAAGAGCTTTACTCAGAACGTCCCTAGCAAGTAGACGTTGTGACACTAAACAATTTTAAAAATCAAAGGAAAATAGGGGTAAAATACCTTCACGTTCGTAATAATACTGAAACAATAAAAGGAACCACTTGGTAATGCAAATTAAATGAATTTCAAATAAAAAAACTTTAACGGAGATGAAATTCGAAGGACAGCGCACTTGCGAATACGATTTTACTGTACTCGTCTGATTTACAAGCACATCGAGGACCTTTCCCGGCTGTGCGATGCGCGGACGTATTAAACAAAGTGCTAAGTTCATTGCCTCTTGTTTTATTGTTGTATATTTACCCTGTATCCATTGGGTTCGTCAAGTGTAAAGCGTGAGCTATGTGCAAATTACTATTTTTATTTATTTTTTAGTTAAATAAAAATAAACAACATTTTATTTTTTAAGGTGCTCACCCTGTATATGTTGAGTCCACACTATGCAAAATGTTACTTTAATTTAAGCAATAGTTCTTGAGTTAAAACAAAAATAGGAAGAATTTTATGTTTTTAAGATATTCACCTCGTATATATTTTACAGAAATTTTCTCGGCTTTATACCAGGAAGGCATATAATCTGCATGCAAAATATCGTATTTCTCCAACAAATAATCTTTGAGTTATACAGGCAATAGGCAGAAGGAATTAAAAAAGACCTGTTTTTCGACATCTCGGGACCCTGAACGTGAAGATCTGAAGAAATTTCGGAAGGTGATTTTTTGCGATTACAATACTTCCTGCGTCTTTTAAGCGAGGGGAGTAAAAGTAACACTGACTTGTTTTGAGGTCTTTAGTTATCATTATTAGTTCATAATAATATATTCTTTGTATTTTTAAGTTAGCGAAGTTCAGCTTGAAGCCGTTCTTCTACTTAACTAACCAAAATATAAAAAAAATTACATTCTGAGCGTGTTCCACTTAACCATGCTTAGATACTGTAGGGATTTACATACATGCAACCTGGTTAAAAATTGATAAGTTGCAAATAGGTATATTAATCTAACCACTAACACTGCAATACTAACCCAAAGTTGATTTTTGCACTTAAGAATATATTAATAACGAAGTTGATTAATCGAAATGCAATTTGTTTTAGTTTTCGGAGATCATCTACTGAACAAAAAATGATTGTATAAATGAGTTTTAAATTTCATAAGTGAATCAGTGCTTGCAAAATTGATAAATACTTGGATGTGATCAGAAATACTGACTGGGTCAGTGTGCAAGTGTGCGATATTAGCTTGAGAAGTTGCGCTGCTAATACAAACGCTTGAGGAAATGGCATGTGTGCTGCTGTATAAAAGGTTTGCTTTGAAAAACCTAATAATTAATCATGACTTTCACTTACTAGTTTCCACACTTTCTTTATTTTGGTGCACCAAAAACAGTTCAATTGCTCCACTTAAGTGAGAAAATTAGGCAATTAATGACACAGCCCAATATTTTATTTAAGGAAGGTACATTTTACCACCCATTTATAATTGAAAAAGCGGTTTGGTTCATTAATTCTAATGATTCCGCAAAGCTTTGTAAGAAATGGACGGTGGGCTTCAAATGAATTTTTAAATGCCCCTGTGTGTTGTTCCATAATTAATGAATACTTTTGGGTTTTCGTGCGGTGCTTTCATGTCGTATCGCGTATTGTATCAGCTCGTAGTAGTTAACAGTGTTAAAAACAAAACGTAAATTAACAAACCTCGGCTTTGGTCGGTCATTAGCGGCCGCATTTCAAATAATATTAATGCCATGTTATTGCGTTGCGGCAGAAGTAACAATTTGAGTCTGCAGCTTAAGTTAAGGAATTTAAAAACTCTTTTTTAAATTTAGGAAAACTTAACAGAACCTTAGCGGAAAGTTTAAACGTTACAGAAATCTGTTATTGTGCCGTTTTATAAGAATTTGATTATTGCTAGTAAATGTGTGGTAAATAATTATTATATGATGACTTGCAGAAATTTAGTACAAATTGTACAACGTACGTGTTGGTGCAACTGTAGTAAACTATCGTGTCCCTTTATTTAGTGCTGTAAATGTATTACTAAATATTCCATTATTCGTGTTTTCTTGACAAAACTGTACGAAGCATGATTAAATGACCTCGAAAGTGATCGAAAATGCAAAGGTTACGAGGTTTTGTAACATGTAGCGGAACTTAGTTACCTGTTGAATTAATTTCCATGGCATCACATTAATCTTAATGGCCTCATAAATTACCAAAATACACGTGTATGGTCCAATATCCCTCAAATGCGTCTCCATGCCAAGAAATAATAATAATAATAATAATAAGTCCCATTATTCCCCTTGGGGACATAGGGTGTTGATGAACTCCTGCCATCTTCGTCTATCTCTTGCTAATCTGTTCAATTCTGCGATTGTCATGTTCGTTTCTTCCTTTACTGTCCTGCGCCAAGTTATCCTCGGTCGACCCTTCTTCCTCGAGCCCTGTGGATTCCATTCAAGTACTGCTTTGCTCGGTTCTTCTTTACTTTTCCGTAGTGCATGCCCTAGCCATCCATATTTTCTACGTCTTATTTGCTCGCTTATGTTTTGTTGTTTTGTTCTTATCTTCAATTCCTCGTTCGTTATTGTCTCAGGCCACCAAATTTTAAGTATGTTCCTTAGACACCTATTCACAAAAGTTTGAAGTTTCTTTTTTATTGCACTCGTAACACACCACGATTCGGAACCATACAACATTACTGGTATCACCGTTGCATTGAACACTCTTAATTTTGTATTTATGTTAATGTTACTTGCTCGCCAGATCTTGTTCATATTACAGAATGCTCCCCTTGCCTTATTTAGTCGTTGTTCAATATCTTGTATAGATCCACCTTCACATGCCAATATACTTCCTAAATATGTAAAGCTGTCAACTTTTTGTATGACTTCCCCTTCGTAGAGCAGATTATTATTAGTTTGCGTATTTACACTCATTAATTTTGTTTTAACTTTGTTTATTTTTAGGCCTTTCTTACTAGATTCAGCTTGTAGATCACGTAGTTTTTCACTCATTTGTTGTAGGTTATGCGATATTAGGCACACATCATCTGCATATTCTAAGTCTTCCAAGGTGTTAGTCAAATTCCAAGTAATCCCCCTCTTTTTGTTTTTGCATGTGTTTTCCATAATTTCATCCATTATGATAATGAATAACAGAGGGGATAAAATGCATCCTTGACGCACACCGGTCTCTGCTGGGAAAGGTTCGGACAGTTTTCCTTTATGCAAAACTCTGCATTTATATTCTGTATATCCTGCTCTTATTAGACGTATCAATTTGTCTGGCAATCCTCTATTTTTTAATGCGACCCAGATGCATTCTCGATGTATAGAATCGAATGCTTTTTCATAATCTATGAATAGAATATGCAGTGGCGATTTATATTCCATAGATTGTTCTGCGATAATTCTTAAGGTATTGATATTGTCAATACACGATCTCCCTTTTCGGAATCCACTTTGTTCTTTGCGTAGGTCTGCGTCTAACACGTCTATTATTCTATTTAGAATAATTTTGTAGAAAATCTTGTTAACTACGCTTAGCAGACTAATCCCACGCCAGTTGTCACACTTCTGTAGGTCTCCCTTTTTTGGGATCTTAATTATAGTACCTTCTCTCCAATCTTTTGGGAAGTTTTCTTCAGTCCAAACTTTTTCTATTAATGGATGTAGCAAGTTTATCGAGGATGTGATGTCTAATTTCAGTATATCGGCCGTGATCTGATCTACACCCGGGGCCTTCCCATTCTTCATCTGTTGTATGGCTATGCCCAATTCTTCTCTTGTTGGACCAAGAAATGCCAAGAAATAGGAGCATTGAATTATTTGTAGTCTATCGTCAAGTTCAACCTACGATGACATGTTGGTAGCTTTAATTTAATATCTTAAGTACATAAACAGACAAGGAGTTGTAATACGGTTATTGGCCTAACTTTTAGGGGGAATAATAAAAGTTGATTAACAACGCTTTATGTATAATTTTCTCGAGTAAATCAGTCTATTATGACATAATTTGCATTAGGAGAAGAAAGGAGCAATCGCATCTGCGGGAGGTGACAATAGTGTAGAAAGTAGAAAAAGTTAAATTAGAAGTGAGAACTGCACGGATACCACACTAGATGGAAAAACTGGGATAGGCATAATGCTAAATAAAGAAATAATTGACGACTATATCCAACTAAACAAAATTATAAAAATGTTGATATGGAAAACAAAATGCAATGTTATTGTAATTATCCGAGTTTATACGCATAAAAAAATGAAATGAGGAAGTAGAAACTATCTAGTAAAATATAAAGGAACTAATGAAATATGTGAAGGACAACGAAAACATGACAATAATCTGTAACTAGTATGCTGAAATATAAAAAGGCCAAAAAGGCAGAATTGTGGGAAAGGACTAAAAACTAGAAAAGCGAAATTCAAGAGGGGAATGTCTAACTGTATTAGCTAATACGTTATTTCACCAGCACGTTCTAGAACGCTATATGTACTTGAAAGATGCCAGGGGATTTCAGGAGATATCAAATTGATTAGATTTTTATTAAATAAATAGAATAGAACTCAGAACTAGTTAAACAGAAATCACCCGGCCTTACCCCCCTTGACTTTTATTTATGGGGTACCACTAGAAACGTAGTATTTAATTTTGAACCGCCAGAAACTCGGGAAATTTTAGAACAAAGAGTGCTGGATGTGCTAAGATCATTAAACGGAAACGCAATTCGTAGAGTTTCTAACTGCTAGCATAAGGTGTCAACAGTTTCCTTAAGAGAATCTGAACTTTTAGTACTCTTTCTTTACTGTTTACTTTTATGACTTTTCTTATCGTTTCGTTATTTTACAGTATTACTTAGCATATCTTTTCGCTTTTAATTCTCATTGGTGTTTAATTTCATATAACAGATTGATTTATGTTTCAGGTATGTTATACATCGTTGAAAAGCTGTTTTCTAACTAACCAAAAATCCAATATGGTTGCCATATGAAAAACAAAAGATAGCACTAACAACTTGAAAACAAATGACAATCGGGGGTTTCTGTTTATAAAAAAAATTGTCTTAAAAAAGTGTCTGATCATTGTAAAATTTTAGAAGAGGTCACATTAGGTGTTATCGCGTTACTGAGGAACATTCAAATCGGCAAATTTTGGTTTTTTAAAATTATCTTAAAATTTAAAAAAGTTAGGGTGAATTTGAAATGAGATTTGTCACGAGTATTGTATTCTGCAAAACATTCCACATTTAATCGTTGCTCTATGTGTTCTAATAACAGAGATACCAATGCAGAGCGTCGAAATGTGGACACAGTGTATATGAAAACTTTATTTAGATACATATAATACATGGAACACAAGCTATAAAAAATATTAAACATGAATAAGAGAAAAACTAAACACAAGTAACATCTTTAGGTGTGAAAAAATAAAAATAAGTATTTTATTTATTAAGCAGCTATTTTATTAAACGAAACAATTTGATTCAACTTCTATTAGGAGTCTTCTTCAGTGTATTAAAGTTTTACATTATTACATTCACGCAAGAATGTTTAAACGCGAGAACGCAGTTCGAGGGATTAATTTTCTTAAGTGGATAAAACGCAACTAAATCACGAATGCAATAAAACGTTTTATCCACAACCACCATGATTATGGAGTCAGAGAATTAGTTATCGGAATTTATTTTTTCTTAAAATATTCGTATCGCGCATGATCTCGGTATTCAATGAACAGGGCAGGCTTTGCCGTACTGGTTGCTATGATACATACGTTGTTGATGACATATATAAATGAGAAAGTCCTGCTATTGCATTTCTTAAATTTGAAGAGGTATGCAATTTCATCCATCTGGTCGAAGTACTCGATGCTGAATGCTGCTATAAAGGTCTATAGGCGAAGGAAGCTGGACTAAACTTCAATATAGCGTCCCCAGTCCAAACACAAATACGTAAATCTTTTGGTCTAGGAGCTATAATTTTAGGTTAGCTGCAGTTTAAGATTTGTGTGTACGTAATTTATGTGGAAACTACTGTTTTTCGGGAGGTTTCTGCGCTTCGCGGTAAACGTCAAACCCGGTGGGGACGCTTTACTGAAGTTTTCCCGAAAGCTGCAGTATTGGAAAGAGGACACGTGGAAGAATTTTTGACAAAGGCTTGCGTTAAAGAATATTTGATGATCAACGTAATATCTCTTAACCTTTTAGACATTATAGATAATAAACTTTGAAATATTTTAGGTTGCACTAATAATGGGGGTGTCTGGTGCCTGTCGATGCTGTGAATTCACGAATTTGAAAATCAGTGATGTACAAGACATGGACGCGTATCTGCTTGTTCTGATACCAGATACCAAGACCGGCATTTGGCGAAAATTCACAATGATAAAAGAATGATGTAATTGTTAATGTTTATTTTGAAATTGCTGGTACTCTGACAATTTAAACAAATTTTGTTAATAACATCTTTATCAATACTGTGGAGACCTGTAGAAAATACATGTCCTTACTTCCGAAGAAGTTATCCAACGACAAATTCTTTTTACGATATGTGTATCAAAAATGTACTTCACAACCTGTTGGGATCAACACTTTGTCGAAAGTTCCTTCAAGAGTTGCTTCATTTTTTAATCTGGCAAGCCCAGAAGCTTATAGCGGCCATTGTATGAAGCGCACTTCAACAACTTTACTGGCTTATAAAAGTGCTGACCTTACAACAATTAAACGACATGATGGATGGAGAAGCTCCGCTATAGCAGAAACTTATATCGAGGACTCCATAGCTAATAAGCTTGGTATCGCAAGAAAAATCCAAGGTTCTCCTGGCACTAGCCGTTCCTTACAAGAGGAAACAAATATTGTTTCTACAGATTTATCAAAAACTTCGACAACCACTTTGCGTTCTGAAACCGATAACAACTACAAGTTTGTTATTAATGGAAGCGAAGTGAAATATGATACAACAAAGAACGAAATGTCTATTAATATAAATGTTAATGTTAATATTAATAATAAATAAATAAAATGTGATTGATTCAAGATTGTATTTTTCATTATCCCACTAGTGGAATAAAGTAATTTCATTATTCCACCAGTGGATAAAGTGGTACTTTAGGCGGTTCATAAGTGTGGATAAAACTTCAATTATAAGGTGATTGTAGATAAAAGAGATTTATATTAGTAGGTGTGAATAAATATTCTCAAAGTATATCTTACCTGTAAATTAAGAAACTATTTACGTTGCCATCGATGTGGTGGAATTATGTGGTAAACTGGGAATACTTTGATCAATTTTTTACTTTATAGTTTGATATGATCCGGAGACACGCAAGGGCCTCCATTATCATATGTACTTATGTTACGCCCTCGTCGCGCAATAAGGATCAATACACAGCATTAATTAATAGATCACAAACAAACAAGACGAAGTTTCACAGCTGCATAACAGAAGCCGCGTTAAAGATTACAAGGCTCCAGCAAGACCGCTCGGTCCGAGATCCTCATAAACACATCAAAATAAATAAGACAGCTCGACAAAAGAAATGCGCCGGACACCAATCTGCCCGCGAATGCAAGCCGCCGCAACGATTAAAGGAACCCCGATTACACGCATTTAGTGCTGTTGTTTTGCTATAAGGAAGAACGCGAACCAATCCGCCGCCCGTAGCAGGAAAAAAACGTCCCTAAGTTCACAATTTGGCGAAATAATAAAGCCATAAAACAGTAAAAGCTTTTCGGAACTTGCAGCAAACAGTGAAATATGCAGTTTCAAAAATAAAGCCAAAGGGCACCAATAAAAGTCGGCACCGGGTAGTCTAGAATAGATCCGGGTTTAAACCCGCGGTCAACCCAAGGAACAATGAAAACCCACATCGCGAGGGTTAATTAAATTAAAAACACCAGCCACCTTAGGATGCCAAAAAATCACCTAACCAATGCAAGTTCGAGTGAACAATGCCGACCGCTAATAAGTCCGCGAAACGCCGCGGCACATATAGGAAATCAGAACCACAGCCGAGCCGCTTCTATTGTGGAAATAAATTAAAAATCTTAACTTTGTTAATATGCGAGCCAAATATATCAAGTAAAGGCTCAAAATCTGAGTTTTTAGAAGACGAAAACAATGCACATGTTTTCGACAAGATGGAACCTCGCGCCGCAGCGTATGGGAAATCACCGCCACAGCCGAGCTGCTTAAGTGCTAGAAATAAGTTACAAATCTTAACTTTGTTAATATGCGAGCAAAACATATCAAGTAAAGGCTCAAAATTCGAGTTTTTAGAAGACGAAAACAATGCACATGTTTTCGACAAGACGGCACTTCGCGCCGCGGAGATCGGACCCGCGAATCCAATTCACATCAAATTAGCAAGCGCCCCACTGCCGTTCAGCCAATCGCGAGCGAGGATTCGGAAGACAAAGTCGGCAAGCTCTTTATAAACCCCAGGATTGTTGAGGAAGGCATTCAGTTCCAACATTCAGTTTCAGCTATTAGTACCAGCCAACAGTTCCAGTGTCTAGCAGCCAATGTACTCCAACCACAAATCGAACTTAGTCTCCAGTGGTGCTCACCGAGCTCCTGGGACTTAGTGAAATTAACCCAGTGAGTACAAATCGAACTGAGTCTCTAGTGGTGCTCACCGAGCTCTTGGGACTTAGCGTAATTAAACCAACAAAGGGAAATTAATCTCCAGTGGTGCTCCCCGAGTTCCTGGACATTAATAGAAATTGCATAACGTGCGCCCCTGTTTTCAGCCGGATCCAGCGGCCCGACGCGCCTGCCGCCCCCAACCTCCACCGTCATCGCCCGCCGAGTCGACCGCCTCCTAGCGACGTCCCGGATACCGGCCAACAACGCGGAGAACCCGCGGAGACACCCCCGAGAGCTGTCTTCGCCTCCATGGAGTAAGGACGTTCCTCCCCTCCATTCCACGAGACGCCGCCTCCAGCCTCCCCCTCCGAGGACGCTCCCCTCCACGCATTAACACTTCTGATTTTTGTTTCACAGACTCCAGGAGACCTTCCAGCGCCTGTTCGGCCGCTCACCTACCCCCGACCCCGAGTCGCCTTTGACCATCAAGGCTCGCCGGTGTTTGCAGGTGCAGCCTCCCTCAGGATCGCCCATCGTTCCCGGTAGCCTGAACCCCACAACAAGCCCACGGGACTAGAAGCCCTACTCGCCCGGACCTCGACAGGCCTCCGCCTCCAGCGCCGCCGCCAGCGCCAGGTCCTCCGCCAGCGCCAGGTCCTCCACCGCCCCCGGAAATTGGATGTGGAGCTGGAGCTCTACCTAAGCGCCGAACGGACGCGGGAATTGCAATCCTTGTGGGAGGCGTACTGCTCTTCCACCGAGCCGAGTCGTCGCCCTCAACTTCCCAAAGTGGCCCTACCGGTCCGAAGCGAGGTCAGGGTCACACCACACTACCGCAGGAGAGACCCGCGACTGAACAAAGAGCTCCGCGACCGCCCCCGGCCGCCCCTCCGTTCCTCTCCGGCACGCATCCCTGTCCAGCCTCCGCCGACACCGCCGTCGCCCGTTGCCACCGCCCAAGCGCCCCACCCCCAGCCATCCGACTCGACGAGCCAGCGAGGCCGAGCACCGAGCTCCCAGCTCCGCCTCCAGCGTCAAGTTTGCCGCCGCCTCCGGTTCACGCCCCCCTCCCCGCTAAAAGGAGAACCCCGAGACAACATCCGAAGACCCCGCGCCGCAGGAGTCTTCGAGTCGTAATCAAATAGTTAACCATCTATGTATATATATTAGAAAAATAAAACCTCTGTAAATATAATTTTTTTCTCTCTCTCTCTCGCTCTCGCACTTAGGTCTGCCCCGCCTACCGGGGAGAGCGCCATTGGCTGACTGAGTTGCCAAGGCAATATCAACAACAGTCGCCATTAGCAGGAGTTAACCCTCGCCCGCCCTCCAACGAGGCCACGGGATCGAGTCGTGTTAAGCTGAATAATTTTAAAAAACTGGAATATCGGTTTTTACTCACCTACAGAATCAAAAGAAACTAAAAAAAACTTTCTGAGAAAAAAATAAGAACGAGGTGATCAAAGATATACTAGCTTTGGGGATACTTTGATCAACCTAATTCTGATAATGAAATACTAAGGGAATATCTTTGAAAATACTTGAAGAAATAAAAACTAAAATTTAGAAAAAAACGTATGCGTTCTACGGGTTGATTTGCGATTTGGGGTAACTTTGATCAATAAAAATACATTTTTTTACTATCTTAGAGCATACATAATCTTTATTTAGTATGTATCAAAAATATCTAGAAATCACAGAATGACCTTAACATTATTATAATTATATATAACAGCAATGAGATAACATGAACAACAAAATAGAATGCTTGAGCAAGAACGAGATAACCATACAAAAAAATTATTTTAGTAGGCATGCTTGGTTGACTGTCATAATTAAAATAAGCGTCAGGCCTACTCGAATATTTGCTACTATGTTTATCTCTTTCTTACTCAAGCAATACGTGTTATTTTCTTGTTCATGTTATCTTATTGCTGTTATATATAATTGTGCCCCCATAGGTTGTAACAGTGGGTCGTTTCAACAGATTAGGAATTTAATGAGAGGCTGGTAGTTATGTAAATAATTTATTTCATAAGTGTAATATACGCCGAGCCAAGCGTAAGCTTTCCCAAAATAATCTACAAAGACAGTTATTAAGGCGATGCACACAATAATCGAACAAACACTCACCTACAGCAGGTATTAATACGCAAAAAGCCTTTTGCGGCACTAGAATTACCAGGAAGCGGTAGATAATTAATTGGTAAGCTAACACACTGACCTGCCAGCCAGCGCAACTCGAACACCACCAAATTCCCCAAAATTCTAGCAAGGTAGGTACTACACGGCAGAGCTGGACATGCGCGTGCAACACCCAAAACGCAATACTTTGCTACAACTTGCCCCCGTCTTGTCTCGTCGTAAAGGGACAAGAAATAGGAAATCTAGGATAGGTACTTTTTAAGGTGAATGATATGGAAAATTCCCCTTTCTAGATTTAGGTCTCTAGGGTCAGCCAGAACATACGTTTTTGGACTTAATTTTTTTTTTATTCTATAAGGACCTTCGAACAATAATAGGAATTTTTTCGTTTCTTGCAAAGTGGCTGAGGATATAGGATTTGCTCGAAGCAGAACTAGGTCGCCTTCCGAAAACGCCCCCACCGGATTACCGTGATTTTTGGCGGATCGACGAACAGCTCTCTTATCTAAATTCTCGCGCGCGAAGAATAATCGAATATGACTGTCTAGCCTTTCAGTCTCGGGAAGACCACACGATTTACGGATTGGAGAGTATTGAGTCTTTCCGAATTGTAATTCAGCAGGAATACAGTTAGTAGACTCATGGGTGACTCCATTCAAAAATTCTGCGAATCTTGGAACTTCCACAGCCCATCGCGTATGTTGCTGATTGCAAAAAGTGCGAAAAAGACGCCCCAGCTCCCTCATTATTCGTTCCGAGGGGTTGCTTTGCGGATGTCTAATTGAGCTAAATAATACTTGCACACCCATTTCGCGGAGCGTATTACTCCACAAAGACGCGGTAAATTGGGTACCTCTATCACTCAATATACGCTGAGGAGTACCTATCTTAGGAAAATATTGGTTTGTTAAATGCTTGAGTATGGCCTTAGTTGTCGCGCGCTTTAGTGTGTATAAAGCAACATATTTGGTGAACACATCCACCACAACTAACAAAAAACACACACCACCGCGGGACTTCGGTAACGGACCGTAAAGATCCAGCGCGACCAAATCACGGGGCCTCTCTGATACAATCGCTTCCAAATCAGGTTTTGGCATCCTACTACACTTAGCCCTTTGACAAATGTCGCAAGACTTAATGATATTTTTAACAAGCTTATGCAGACCTGTATACCACACATCAGCCCTAAGAGCGCACCACGTCTTATACACCCCGAAATGCCCATAGGCTTCGTGGTAAGCCATGATAAAATCTTTGATTAATGAAGTAGGGACGCACAACAGGCTCGTATAAGCATCCTTTCTAAACAATAACAAATCCTTCATTAAGTAAAATTTCTCTGACGGTCTAGGACATTTGGGCGCGGCCGTTTGGGCGCGGCCGTCTGGGCGCGGCCGTTTGGGCGCGGGGACACTTGGGCGCGAGACACTTGGGCGCGAGACACTTGGGCGCGAGAAAGGGTCAACGTTGGAATTTAGGAACACATTAAGTGTGAATAATTTAAATTTGGTCTAAAAGAACAAACATTTATTAAATCGTGATTTATTCTAAGAAGTTAATGTAATTAATCAAACAATTTTAAAAGAATAATCCAATTATTTATTGAAACCTTTATGAGATTAATTTTAAATAAGGATAAATGTTGAAATAAATCGGAATAGAAATAAAGAAGGTAGTATATTAGATAACTTTTGAAATAATTCTGAATACATAAAAAAGGCAGTGTGATAGATATGGAATAATAATTCTGAATTAAAATAAAGATGGAAATAGATTATATATAGGTGTTGAAAATAATTTTAAATAGAAATATATTTATTGTACTGGTAAATGAATAATACTATGCTATATTTAATCGATTGATGCTTCAAATGTTTAATATGTTTCTAATATGTGTTCTGTTTGGAACAAAACTAGTCGGCTTCGAGTTTTGTTTATAATGATAATACTTAACAATAAACTGTTAAATTTTAAAATAATCAATTATTTTCGTTATGTTGTGAACCGACTAACTGAAGATAAACAGAAATAAGAATAATAATGAATAATAATATAAAAAGGTTAATTTTAAAAATAGACATTTATTCATGCCATTTTTACCATTAAAATACATATTATTCTTAAAGTAAAATATATACAATTTTTAAAATAAAAACAAGAAGCATCTACGCATTCATTTCATAATTGTACGAAATGCTTCTTAAAATTTCCACAATGTTCCTATTGTTTGCGCCGTCTACATGATTATATTGATTATTATAATCTTCAATCAAATTCTTTATTCTTTTATCAGCCTGGATACATTTTTGATTTTTTTTAGGTCGGCTCATTTCCCGCAAGTAACTGTTCATAAGTAACGTCTCTCCCTCGTTGAACAGTTTGCAGGCTGTCGATGGATCTCCAAATGGTTGGATGGTTTATCGATGGCTCTGTTTGTACCCAATCTCTATTCATTTAGTCTTTGTTACTTATTATTTTAATGTAATAAATCTCCGCAAAAGATTTGTTAGTATTTACCGGAAAGTTAAAATTTGTAACTTGTTTTTGTCGAACCTACTTGTATGAATAAAATTCTATACAAAATGTTTGCCGCCCACCACCTCCTTGGACGGGCTTTAGGTAATTTTCGTTATTTAAAATAAATTTTCAGACCTATTAATAGTAAAGCTAGCTGATACTAATATACTTAAATTAATTTCCTCGCGCCCAAATGTCTCGCGCCCAAGCGGCCCTGCGCCCAAGTGTCTTCGCGCCCAAACGGCCGCGCCCGAACGGCCGCGCCCAAACGGCCGCGCCCAAATGTCCGGCTCCGTTTCTCTGAGCTTAATCCAGATCTAGCTTTTTCAATTTTGTTCCCTAATTTAGCATCTGCTTGCTGAGCTTCTGCCAGGTGCTTTAATTTTTCCTTAAATTTTGCAGAAAATTTAACTGCGCTGAGAACCCTAAAAATACCGTTACACGGGGAGGGTAACCGATTCGTGGGATGACGTGACAAAATATCGGCAACGTAATTATTTTTTCCCGGTAAATATTGAATTTTGAACGAATACTCCTGAAGGGCGAGTACCCACCTAGTAATTCTAGGAGAGAGCAGTCTGCATGTATTGAGGTACGAGAGAGCTCGGTGATCGGTCATTATGGTAAATTCGCGACCGATTAAAAAAATTCTCCATTTTTGAAGGGCAAACACGATCGCCAGAAGTTCCTTCTCGGGTACTGAATAACGACGTTCGCGCTCAAGTAAGAGACGACTAGCGTAGGCTACTACACGTCGTTGACCATCGTCTAGCTGGTAAAGCACCGCACCTACACCTACATCACTAGCATCTGATTGGACAAGAAACGGTTGATTATCGAGTGGATGATAGAGAAGCGTTTCTTTGCAAATTTGCTCCTTCAGTTTTCTAAAAGCAACATCCTGTACATCTGTCCAAATCCATCGCGACTTTAGGCGAAGGAGAGCTGTCAGAGGTTCTGAGAGGGTAGCAAAATGTTCACAAAAGGATCGATCAAAGTTACATAACCCTAAAAATGCTTGAACTTCGCGTACATTTTTTGGAGTGGGATATTCCCGAATCGCTTGAATTCTGTCTGGGTCCGGTTGCAACCCTTGCACACTGAGAGAATAACCCAAAAATTTTATTTCCTCTCTAAAGAAAACGCATTTTTTCAGTCTTAGGGTAAAACCAGCTTCTTTTAAACGGGACAACACCAGGTCTAAGTGCTTAAGGTGTTCTTGAAAAGAACTGGAAATTATAAGGACGTCATCTACGTACGCGTGTACAAATGAACCCAAAAAAGGACGCAAAACGGTGTCCATGCACCTGGTAAAACTAGACACCGCCGTCTTAATTCCAAAAGGTAAGACCTTAAATTGATAACATTTAGTTCCTACTCTAAACCCAGTAAATTTTCGGTGTGCCTTTTTAATAGGTATTTGCCAGTATGACGACGTAAGATCTAGGCAAGACATGAATTTAATATTAGGAAGATTTCGAAGAATATCATCTATCGTCCGAGGCAGTTCGTTATCGGCTTGCATTACCGAGTTTAATCTACGCGCATCAAGGCACAGACGAACTGTTCCATCCTTCTTTACTGCGGTCATGAGAGGGCTACAAAAAGATGAATCGGCACGCTCAATTATGCCAAATTCTTCCATTTTTTCGATTTCTAATTGAACAGCCGGCCTATGAGCTACTGGAATGGGATACGGTTTAACCGTAAACGGAGTATCATTCGTTAAGTAGATCGAGTGTTCATATTCGTGAGTAAGCCCGGGAATTTCCGAAAATATTTCACGGTGTTTATTTAATAACTGGGAAAATTTAGTTTTTTCTTCAGCGATTAATTCGGTTTTGTTTACTATCTCTTCAAAATCCGTAATAGAATTTGGCTCAGCCTTAGGAGGCGTCGGATGAGAATGATTTATAGCGCAAAGCCTAACTGATCCTACCGGAAGAGCAGCAAATTCATGTTCAAAATGGACCTCAGGAACTGGAAAAATATTTCCGTCATGTTTTAGTGTAACTTGTTCGTTTTCTAAATCAATAACTGTTTTATACAAATGCATAAAATCGATCCCAATAATTACTGGATAAACTAACTGCTGTACAACTAAGAACTCGTGTGCGCACTCAAAACCTCCCAATACCATTGGCAACAAGACTTGCTTTACTACTCTAGCTTGGTTGGCCTTAAATGCCCCCGTGATTCGTATACCACTTACGTTAAAGTAAGGAATATCTTCGATATTATTAACAATTTGTTCGAAAACTTCGGAAGCAATACAACATATCTGGCTTCCCGAATCAACTAATGCTGGAAATTCGATATGACCTATTAAGATTTTTATTATAGGTGACCTGTAATTATTTTTTGAGTGCTCATAATCGCATTTTTCCGCTAACAAATCTTCGCGGGGATTACTGTTTGTGGAGTTATATGTGTTGGCCCTAACAATATTTACCACCAGCGGACCGTTTTGGTGGCTCGTACCTAGTTTTCCGCCCCGTAAGTACCGTCCTCCTCCTCAATGGAGATCGTTGATACTTTCCGCATCGCGCCGTTCGCACGTATATCTAAATTTACTTTGTTTTGACGCATATCTTTCCGAATTTCGCCTCGCTCAGGTTCTGCTCTTGGACGAAGTACGAAGTCGGCTTGACGCAACCTGCCTACCGCTTCGCTCACCGTTTGAGCTCCTATCAACGCGGCTGCTACTTGGGGGTTAAAATGGCGCGCTATTACCGCCACGAGCAAATATTCAGGATAGGGAGGATCAAGATATTTTCCCTTTGAAACAAGGCTAAGGAAATAGGTTACGTAGGAACCGTCTCCGTATCTGTAACGACCCGTTTCCAGTTGCAGGCGCACCTCCAACTGCTTTATAGGGCCCCAAAATTGTTCTAAAAAAGCAAATTTAAGGGCTTCAAAACTATTAAATGTGTCCAAAACGGCTTCCGCCCAAATCTTGGCGTCTTTTTGAAATAAAGAGGCAGACCAGTGTGGTACATACATAAACGGAATCCCCATAGCATTAATAGTATTTTCTAATTTAGTTATAAAAGACACCGGGTGAATCCCTTCCCCATCGAAAATCGAAAGAAATTTACTAGCTTCTACTAAAGAAGATGGCAAAAAACAACCTACATTATTAACACGATTAGGCAAGCAACAATTCGATGCACAGACTTGCGGTTGGCTCGGAACATCATTAACATAATCAACACAAACATTTTTAACATTACAAACGTTAGGAATATGACTACTACATGTAATTGGATTACTATTTGATGTTTTAAGCAGATTACCTAAATAATTCGAATTGGAAACATCATCTCGTTTTCTTTGATGAAAATCATGACAGTATTCATGTTTACGTAATTTAGAACAAACATTATCTGCTACATTTTTATTTAAAAAACCTGTGGTCACGGGGATACCAGCAGCGCTGATTTTTTCTCTTGGTTTCGTTCCTCGGAACGGTAAATCGAAGTTTAACTGCATACCTGCTGCAATGTTTTCGTCGCCTTGACCGATAGCAAACAAATCCACGTTATCGCGCTGGCCCATTCTCGCTCGCGTACCTGAAGGATGCGTGGTGGCCTCGTACATGATAGAAGCGGCAGGAAATGCTGCGGCTTCGTCCTGCAGGTCTACCTCTTCATCTGCGATGTTATTTACCCCAGGAGTGGACTGAGGGTTGCCTTCGGGACTCGCCGGAGATGATAGCGGCCGTCCTCGACCAGCGGAACGTAGTTTGTTTCTATAGTTCGCAGGTGTTCGTAGAACCATGTTTTCCATCTGTTAGCCCTCGTTGGTCGCCAAGTTGTAACAGTGGGTCGTTTCAACAGATTAGGAATTTAATGAGAGGCTGGTAGTTATGTAAATAATTTATTTCATAAGTGTAATATACGCCGAGCCAAGCGTAAGCTTTCCCAAAATAATCTACAAAGACAGTTATTAAGGCGATGCACACAATAATCGAACAAACACTCACCTACAGCAGGTATTAATACGCAAAAAGCCTTTTGCGGCACTAGAATTACCAGGAAGCGGTAGATAATTAATTGGTAAGCTAACACACTGACCTGCCAGCCAGCGCAACTCGAACACCACCAAATTCCCCAAAATTCTAGCAAGGTAGGTACTACACGGCAGAGCTGGACATGCGCGTGCAATACTTTGCTACAAGGTATAAGGTAATATATCTTATTAGTATTAACGGATTAAGTCTACTTAGGTTTATGTTTTAAAAATAAAGACAGATCAATAAAAAACCAATTAGGGTAAGCTGTGATATGTGTTATACGTGTGGCAGTAGTGAAGTGTATTGTTAGTCTACGTCAAATTCGAGATTTGCAGGTTAGGTTTTGTGTCAATTTGTCAAACAACAAACAAAACCTAACCTACTAATCTCGAATTTGACATAGACTGACAATACACTTCAGTACTGCCAAACGTATAACACATATCACAGCCTGCCCTAATTGGTGTTTTTATTGATCTGTCTGTATAAATGGTGTGTTTATAAAAATTTAAACTTGTCACACTACAATGTCATTTTTAACTTTATAGGATAGGTTTCCAGTATCGTCTAATTTCGCAGAAGGGTTGGGCAACATTTTAATAATGGGCCTCTGTTTAATTTCGGAAATGTCCTCAGCAATTAGTTTAAATTTGCTTTTATTCTTGGGGATAGTTTTTAATTCCACAATTAGTTAGGGCCTAACTTCAACAATTTTGCAGACGTATTTATACCTTTTTTGAATCGCTGCGATGAAAATCTACACAAAATAAATTGATCAATGACAAATACATTTGCTTGATTAATGTACTTTTCTTTTTCAACAGCTGTCATTGAAGTCAAAGCAAGTTGATCGTCATCTGTATGTTTTCTACTTCCCTCGTCTAAAAGACGAAGTATTGTAATCGCGAAAAAATCACCTATCGAGATCATCCCTAGATGACGAAAAACAGGTTTTCTCAATGCCGTGTGTCTGTCTGTCTATCTGTCTGTCTGTTAGCGGTATAACTCAAAAACTATTTGTTGGAGGAAGACCATATTTTGCATAAATATTATATATCTACCTGGCATGAAATTGAGAAAATTTCAGACAAATATATACAGGGTGAGCACCTAAAAAAATGAAATTTTGTTTATTTTGAATTTAACCTAGCAGTTAATACAAGCAATAATTTGTACATAGCGCAGGCTTTATTCCTACCTAAAATGGGCCCCAATAGAAACAGAATAAATGTTGTACGATACAAAAATGAGCAAATTAGTGCGTTACTTAATACAGCTGCAACGCAGGAATTCGAAGGGTCGGTACTCAGTAGCTCAGGTAGAAATAGCCCGTTCCTTTGCAATATCTCACAAAACGTTGCAAAAGCATATGCGGTCCGCCTGCCCTTAAAATTCGACCACCGGTAACGTTTCTTTTTATTTGAAAATGTACTTAATTTATTAGAAACCTGAAGATATTCTTACTCCTAACTTAATTTCATTTTTAAAATTATTTAGTGTCAGAATGTCGACGAGGGAAGTTCTGGGTAAAGCCTTTAAGAGATTTTCTTGATCACCATTTGCCAATGCAGAGATACTGCATCCTTTTTCTTTGTGGTCCGCTTATTTCGCCAAATCTTTGATCTTTTAGAAGTGCTGTCAGTGAATTCTCTACTACGGGAGTTGGGCTATCAAGTTCTTCTGTAACTAGTGGCAAACATTTAAATACCTCCTATCTAATTAAAAAATTCTAGAGTCCCGAAAAGAACTGATCAAGTTTCGTTAGATTGCAGATGTTGCATTAACAGTTTTAGTTCCTAGCACCTGACAAACTCGTGCGGCTACGGCATCCATCTTTTTCAGGCTTTTCTTCAGAAGGGCGGGAAACATATCTTTACGAATAGCGCTTAAACGTATATTTTGTAATTTCCACTCCGTTAGTGTAGCACGCCATGCCACTTTCATTCGCCTGAAAAACCGATATCTAGCGGCTGACACAGATGTGTTGAATTTGGTATCATACATATGAAATTAATTTCATTTTCACCACACATTTTTAAGACATCAAGGTCCATGTGAGATCAGGGGCGTGCTGGCAGAACCAATGCAGGCCGGGACTAGAGAGCAGAGCAGGCCAGGCCCAAACCAATTATTGCGTACAGGGGTCCCACCTAAGAGTCCGAGCCCTGTAGCGCTTTTTATTTAAAATATATGAAAACATTCTTGTAACTATAAAAGTTTCACCTAAGCAACTTCTTCGTCACTTAAAATTATTTCTAATCATATGAGGTGTCCCATTTAATTCTGGGTGGCACCTAACTCCATTTTTTCTAATAGAGCATCCTGTTTATACATTTTTTAGATTGCCGGAAGAAAATAAAGGTCATTTTCTTTATGTTTTCAATCGATACCTTTTCAGAAAAGAAAATATTTTGCGAAAATTCAGACAGAAACGGGGTGTTACAAGAAAATTCATATCATACGATCTTCTGTGGTATACTTAAGGTTTCGTTATGCTCTTATCAAAAGATCTTATGTGATTTGTGAAATCTCTTGTAACACCCCGTTTTAGCCTAAATTTTCGAAGGTAATTTTTTTCTTCTGAAAACTAGATACTGATTTTCGGTATGGAAAAACTTGAACAAAGTAACCATAATTTCGTCCAGGGACTCTGAATATATAGGCTATTCAGTAGACACAAAAACATTTAAATTTTCTTGAAGTTGGCATATACGTAAAATTTTTGTGCTATGGATTCTGTATTTTGTTTTGCAAAGGTCTCCACACCTGCATAAAGGCTACTTTGAATTTATAAATGACAATTAATAAATGTCATTATTTCAGTGTCAAAGTACATATTATTCTGGAAATTCTTGCCTGAACTTTTATAAAATGTAATAAAGATACCTATTAATAAATGCTACATCAATAGTATCCAACACAGTATTTGTTTAACATCCTTAAAAGTACCTAGTTATGAAAGATGCTAATTATATGTCACACTCTTAACCTATTTGTTTTAGTAACTTTCTGTAAGTACATTCCTAGACAAAAGATGAATTTTGGAAGTACACTCATGAAATTTTAGAAATCAAAGGCCACTTTGTGTTTTTATGTTTAGTGAACAGCCTATATATATATGAACAAGAGGTTATATTTGAATAAATCAAGTAGCGCCCAGAACAAATGAGACACGCTGTATAATTAAAAGAAATTTTAGGTGATGAAGACGTTGATTTGGCGAAACTATTACATGCACACTGTATAGGTAGTAAAAAAATAGCTACAAAATCAAGCCGCATTAACTATAATATAATAATATCAATAAAATAAATAGGTGCTTGAATACAATATAATACGATAATAGTAGAAATTTGTAACTTACGATGTTAGATACTATGATGATTCCTGGACAACCTCGGCTGATAACACGTCCCGTGACAATTCTCTTCGTAGCAAAGAACTGCTTTCAGCTACTTTGTCAATTATCAAGTCACTATCTAAATTATTGAGCACTTTTCTCTCGACAGACATCAGCATGAGAGCCTCCAAATTTATGTCACTAAGTGTACTTCTTAACCGAATTTTTATAAATTTTAGGGTGGAAAATGATCTTTCACACGCAACTTGTGTTGTTGGTAGTGTTAATAAGTATTTGTATGCTAATGTTAGGGTTTTATAAGCCTCACTATATAAATTGTATTTGATTAGAACCTTGTAACAACAGATCGCACAATTTTTGCAACTTGTACACTTTGCACTGACAAAATATTTTTCGTCGACTCCGTCCTCCTCCTCATCTGATGACGTCGTTTCCTTTTGTATTGTATATTCGTCAATAGCGGAATTTTTTAGTGTATCCCAACTATTGGCAAAGTTAATGAGTTCAGACTGTAGGTTTTCTTTAGTTACACTGTTATCGAAATGAGATAATGTTTCAGCCAACTTATTGAAGGCGTTTGGTGGAATAGGTGTGTCTTTTAATTCTTTAAAATTAGAGGGCGACAGAATATTAAGATCTAAGTAGAGTTCTCTGTTTTTCTGGAATCTGGAATCCATGCTTTCAATGACACGATCCAAAATAAAATTGTGGACTTCAACAGTGAATTTTGAAAAATCATTTTCAATCGGATTATCACGAGACAATTCACCAGGCATTATTTTTACTCTCCTGGATCGTTTCGCAGGAAAATTATGTTCCAATAGCACATCTGCACCTCTAGAATCAAATTCGTTTTCGGCCCAGTCAATAAAGTTATCTGCTTCCAACTTAATGCTCGTCATATCCCTTTGAACGGATCTAAGTTGAACAAGAGCGGCAGAAACCAATTGTTGACTTTTTAAGAGATCTAATCCGCTAGTTTGTAAATATTTAGACGCGGGTTCAGTAATACTGAATACTCGGAGATAAATCTGTGCAATCAAAATTGTTTCATATTTTAATAATTGTTCCTTTAAATTTCTGGCTTTCGCTCTAACATCGGGAGTTATATCTTGAGTTTCCTCAATTTTAATTAGTGTTATTATTATTTCTACGTACAACGCTGAGGTTTGAAGCTTATATTTTCCGAAAACCCAGATTAAAGCTTTGTTTTTTGACCACCATCTCGTTTCCCCAATTGTTTGCAATCTCTTGTTGGGTTGATTTGTTTCCCGGTCATGCCACATGTCCATTCTCTTATGGGATTCTTTAAAGAAAACTGCTAAACTGTTCAATAGATTGAAAAACGCAGGGGCTGCAATTGGAGCCTTGGTGGCATCACTTAATACCAAGTTCAACACATGACTGTAACACCATACATGAACTTGTCCAGGAGAATTTTCACTTAACCAAGCCGTAAAGCCATTATATTGGCCTCTCATATTTGCTGCACCATCGGTGGCATTTCCTATACAATTTTTGACATTCAAATTATTGTTATCTAGGACTTTCTGGACTAAATTCATGAAGCCTTGTCCTGAAGAATCTTTGCAGCATTCTACAGCAAGCAGGCATTCTTTAATATCATCATCTAACACATATCGAATTATTATGGAACATTGATCTTTAACTGATATATCTTGCGTGGTGTCAAGTTCAACAGAAAACATTTTTGCTTTTCTGATTTCAGTTGCTAGACTATCTTTAATTAATGAGGAAATTGTTCGAATAATAAGACCTATTGTGTTATTTGACAGAAGTGTCAGTAAATTTCCCCTACCCCGTTTCCGTTTATTCAAACTTGGTTTTGATTTTTGTAAGTAACGATCCCGTGCTTCTTTACTTTTATCAGTTACCATTGTCAAGTGCTCTCTTAATACTAAGTCATATTTACCAAGAAGAATCACTAAGTCCAAAAAATTGCCATGGTCCAAGTTGGGATCGTCCAATGTATAAGCTCCTTCATTTCTTTTCGCTCGATAACTGAGACCTCGTTTTCCAATAACTTTTAAAATATCAATGATTCTTTCTAGAACTAGGCGCTTTTTTTTAACTTGTTCGTTTCTGAGATTTTTTTGATCATGAAATAGAAGACTTTTGATGTCTTTATTTTTTGACTTCATAATATATGATTCAACACAATTTTCGTGAGCTCTGCTAAGCTCATGTTCTTTAATTCTTTGGTAAATATGCCGCCAATCGTCAGCCCCGTCGCAAAAAGAATTTTTATCGCACGATTTTGAGAAACATAAACATAGAGTACAAAAAAGTTAGAAGTTTTTGAATCATAACTTAACCACTTCCGATTGGACCCATTTTCACGCAAAAAAGCTTTTTGTGCGGAGAATGGTAGTGTCGTATCGTTAAATGTTTGTTGTGGATGCTTCTTGAGAAATAAATCAATATCAGATTCCTTTGGTTTCACAAATAAGTTTAACACTTCCCGAGACACTTCTTCCACTTGAACATTTTCTAAAATTGTTTGATTTATCTGTAGGGTGGTGGAAACTGACATACTACCGCGATGATCACACGAAACACTGGTGGTTTCCGTTTCTTCAGTCTCCACCCTAATATCTTCTGTGGTATAATCAACCTCATTTGCAGTACTGCTCGTAGAACGTTCACTTAGAATAGAAGTCTGAACAATGCTCAAATTTTCCGTCACTGAACTGCGTTTATTAATGAAACTGTCTAATTTTACACACTTTTCGGCTTCCGTTTGTAACATCTTTTTCTTTTTATCGCGCAATCTTTCAGCGCCACCCTTACGTTTTTTATCCATGTCTATGGTGCAAAAAAGTTTAAAGTTTAGGTACTGTTGGGGGTAGTATGATGTGATAACCGACGGCGTAATGCGAAGACTGAATGAATTAATACTTTGCACTTTCGCAGTCTTTCACTGGTTCGATCAATTCAGCAATTTCATGCAACCCGATAGTGCATAGTGGTCTCATTTCAGTCTTATCGCGGTAATCATGATAAATACAAAAATTTTTATTTCCAGGCACGGCGCTCGGTCCGGCGTCATAACAATAATAAGAATGGTAATCATTTGCTGGCGGCTGGTTTCCTATTACATTACATCATGACTCCTGAATTTGTGTGTCTTTATTCATAATTGCTTTATTTTCCGGGCTTTCTGGATTTTCTCAATTTAAGGGCGCAGGCCATCAGATTACTGGCGGCCGCAGGCCACCGGGCATTCGCCCGGTGTCCCGGCGGCCCAGCACGCCCCTGTGTGAGATGACAAATTATCTTCAATCAAAGCCTTTCTTCTTTTAAAAGTTTTGCATGTGAGCAAAAGTTAACTGGTAAACCAATCCCGAAAAGTAGCACCAATCATCCACCCACTTGCTGTGCGATTGTACCTTGTTCCTATGTTACAGCATGGTTGGTCACAACATAGAAGTCCTCTTGGACTATTTTCTTTTAACGAATCATAAAGGTGAACACTTTTGTATATCACGTAGGGTGGTAATAGTATGCATCCGCTGAACCACATACCATAATCGTCGTGCAGCTCTTGGAGATCTCGTCTATAGTTAAATACCACGCTTCGGACCGGGATCATCCGATACGTTGGATTCATCATAACTAAATATATTGCAGCTTGGAGAATCCTTTATCATATTTTTTAAATTATCACAAAATACTCCTCGAGTTTGCCTTGAAACTAAAGCTCTAGCTCTTTTTATGTTAGTGGACACTCGTTGTTCATAAGAACAACGGAACTTAAGGGTCCCGAGTGGTGTAGCTTGAACAAGCGTCCACGTTCGATCAGCAGAGTTAAGCAACGCTGTCTCTGGTCAGAACTCGGATGGGAGTTCCACGGCTGCATCTCTCGGCGCCTCGTGGTACGGCTATCACGGAAAAAAGTTGATCCCGGCGGTCATACAACATCATGACAGTCGTTAGTGGGGTTGGAAGTCCTCATAACTGCACAGCGACGCCTATAATTGGCCTAACGGCTGTTGGCTGAGTGCGAATTAAATAAAAAAAATAAATAAAAAAAAATAAACTTAATATTATTATATAAGTTCCTAGGATAATAAAATTAACGACGCAAGATGCAGATTTAGACGTTTTGTGTATACCTAATTGCAAGTGTTTAGGTGACATGTGACACTCACAGGTAATATGACTCACGAAAATTAATCCTGGTGATGGGTGACAAACCAAACGATTTTTTTTTAAATCTAGGAGAATTTCGATAAGCAGCAGGAAAAATAAATAAGATAACTCGGAATGTATCGCCTATTAATAGGTCTTTACATACTTGTTACTTAAATAGCTATTGTTCATTTCAACTGACATTAAAAGGTAATGAAAGTGCATGCTCCATTTCTGAAAGATTCTCACAATATACAACGTTTTTGTCATTGTTACTAAAATTATAAGTACAGAATGTGTAATATCTCAATATTTAATATTAAGTTTGTTTTATTAATATGACATTAAATTAAGTTATAATAGATTAATAGTAATTTATTATACAAGACGATAACGTTAAATTTTATCCACGAGTGAATCGTTTAACGTCGAAACGAAGTCGAGACGTTAATGATTCAAGAGTGGATAGAAATAACTTTATCGTCGTGTATAATACAATTTTTGTTATAGCAAGAAATTTAACAACTATAAGGAAGGTCAATCACATTTTAAAATCTCAGTAGCTAGATTGGGTTGCTAGGATAATACGAATAAAAATTAAAAAATTCAAGTACTTTATCTACCCTTAATGTTAAAGTCCTACTTTATCTGCTATTTGAGTTGATAAAGTGCACTTTAACATCTGCCATAGAAAAAAATAATTTTTGATTATCAGTTCGATAATTTATAGCTTTAGATCTTTTTCGATGCATTGCAAGCATTTTAGAGATTTATTTTTTTTAAGTTGTTTTTGCTTTGTAATATAATAGGTGAGTTACAGTTGAAATTATGATTTTTGTCAATGACATGATCTGATGAATTATTAAGTTTAGTCGGAAATGCAATTTTTAATTATATTGAGTTTGTATGCTGATTAATTCTCTTTTTTTATTTTGTTTAGATTAACCTATATAATTTGTATCGTAATTATATGATATACTATATTTTTTTCGTTATAAATACCTGTTTTGTCCTTTAACTGGTTGAAATATGTAAGACCAATAGTGTTATAAATTTTAATTGCCAATGGAGAGTTATGTTTTTTAATATTTTGTCTAATTGTATAGATATTTTAGTAACAAATGGTAAAGCTATTATCGTTGATATTTTATTTATTATTTGATTTATATTAATAGTTATTTACCTAACAAGTTTGGGAAGCTAATTTTCCCGAATGAGCACTTTGTTTGCAGCACGACCGAAGGGAGTGCTGCATGTAGTGCGAATTCGGGAAAATTCCTTTCGAAAGAGTTAGATACAATGTTTTCTGTAACGAATAATTGAAATTATTCTAAAAAATAAAAAAAAAAATTAGTGTTTTACTACTTAACTGAGTTGACAGCACAAATCACTAAACTTTTATGCATACCTTACGTACATGTTAACTTTTGTCGTAGATCAGCACACTAAAGTGTAAGGTACCTGCATTAGTGATTTTTTATATCTAGCCTTGTCGCACAATTGCCCTAATTTTTGTTGGAAAGTAAAAAGCAGGGCAGTGCGGGAAAAGTAACTTTCAGCGCATCGGGAATGACCGGTAAATATGAATTTTGAAGTCACGAGTACAAAAAATCATTTCGTAAACCATTGAGATGTGAATTAGAGGATTAAATTTTATTTTTATTATTTAATTTATGTATTCCTTTTGTTATATTATTATTAATACATTTTAGAGGGTAATTGTTTTTTGTAACACCACATCAATAACAATGCACATAGTTTCCTATTACATTTACAGGTAAGACATACTGCCATAAAATTTATTCACAACACGATTCTAATATAAACCTCTTTAAATATATTCAGAAACTGTAATAATGTAAATCTTTATTACAGTGAAGAAGACTCCTAATAGGAGTTGAAATATTTCTAATATATCAAAACGTTCTAACCAGAAAGTTTCCATCTTAAACTTTGCTTAGATGTCGGGGGTCGCCAAGTTACAGCTAACGAAATAAGTTTGGGAAACACTGTAGTAGATTATTCAATCATATACGAGCCCCGTCTCATTGAATTTGGCCCAATCAGTAAAACTTTGTTTATCAGTAGAAATATCTGCTAAAAGAAATAGACAAAGTACATTTATTATTGTTTTTATTGAATTAATAACTAATTAATGAAATTACAACAAAGGTTTAACAATATTAAGCAAATGAGAACTATTTCAAGCAAAATTAGTTAGGAATACAGGATCGCAGTTTTACCATTTAGTGAAGTCACATTTTCTCTTTAAAACAGCCTCTATACGTTTGGGTATAGTATTAACCAGGTTCTGACGTTGATCTGAGGTAAAACCGTTCCAGATATCGTGAAGGCGCGATCGCAATTCTGGTAACGTTATCGCAGGATGAGCCCGTCACCCTTTTTTCATTATATGCCATAATTCTTCAATTGGTGATAGGTCTCGACTACTAGATGTCCATTTTAATAGTGGGATTTCATTTGCCAAGGATCACTCTTTAACTTTTATAGCTGTATAACACGCAGCTCCATCTTACTGAAAGATAAATTGCATAGTACTAGTATTTCTACATTCTTTAATTCTAGGCTTAACATAGGTCTATAATATTCCAATGTACGGCTAGACATTGACTGTTTTTTCTACAAAGTGAAGTCTGCCTACTCTCTTTACCGGCATGGATCCCCAAACCACTATAGATGCGGTAAACTTGGCTTTATTCTTTAAATAATCATTGTGGTATGCCTCGTCTTTAGTTCTGATAATCCTACTGCAACTATCACCTACTCAGATTTCAAATCTAGATTCGTCGCCCCAATATACTGCATCTCATTGATTTTGACACCACTTTCTATGATCTTTTGCCCAGTGCAGCCTATTCTTCTTTTGTTGCACCGTTAACAAAGGTTTCTCTTTTGCCTGCAAAATAAATCGGTTTTTGTCTTTTTTTGCGAAATGAAAATAAATTGAATAAAAACCTACCCTGTAATTTTACGACCAAGTTTTTTTGCAATCCTGTGGAAAGTGGCCCTTGAGAAACTTTTTGCAGTTGTATTATTTCATAACACACTGCGTTCACCAAAAATAAAACGCCTATTTTGCTTTATTATTCTTCTTGAAGCTCTTTTATTAATGTCAGTTATGCGAGATTTTTTACAATGTTAGGCTTTTCAGCAATAGAACTGATTGTTTTATACAGACGAATAATGTTGCGAACCGTGTATTGTGATAACTTCACAATGTGACTTATTTTTGTTCAATATTTTCCATCTTTTGACAGAAAAATAATTATTTTACGACTATCTTTTGCTATCGCCTTCCACGGACTATTTTCGGTAAACTTGAACTATTTAGCGTAAGAATACTTTTAATAGATGCTACTTACACTGTTAGAAACGTAAAACATCTTTAGATTGTTTTCATAAAGCACCACTAACTTGATTATAGAATTAGTTGAAATGAAAAGTAACGATCTCAATAGGAAAACCTCGTGGAAATTTGCGTTCCACGCAACAAAAATTATTTGTTTTAATAATAATTATTTTGAGAACAATAATAACAGTAACAAAAAAAAACACGGTTCATAGTTCTACTATTTCTTCGGGAAAAAAATCATAATTGCAACTTTTAAGTGGTTGGGCCAAATGCAATGAGACGGGGCTCGTATATATAGAGTACAGATTTATCTGTATATGGATGTGAGTCATGGACTATAAATAATCCCGGTAAAGGAAAATGAGAAATGCAGACGAGTTTTAAAAATTAACTTTAAGGAGACAAAAACTAATACATAGTCTCACTCTGAGTATAAAGCGTCTAGTGCAAATGCCTGAGAATTCAAACTCCGCCTTTAGAAGCAAATTTTAAACTTGACCGGGAAGTTCTCTTCCCCCACCGCGCGGACGACGCCGACGCGCTTGCGTACAGCTCATCATTTACATTGAAGAGTTGGTTGTCTGTCTCACTTTTTTCGTGACCCCTCAACTCATAGCCGCTAGCAATATAGTTCTTTAAATATATGAGTGGTCCGACGCCTGCAAGATAAAGCCTGCAAATGATACATTTTGCACTTCTGAGTTCTGATAGCAGAGCTGCTAGTATTGCTCTGATGCATGTCTGATGCAGTGTCTGACAAAAACTGTGAATAATTCAATTAGAGTAGGTACATAGCTGGGTGTTGAGGGTAAGTGAACTATAAATAAAAGACCAAAAACAAACAGATATTCGGTATTCGTGTGATAGATGCCACATCATTGCTGTGTTCCGGGATGTAACAGCAATTACGCTTCTCTCAAGGAAGCCAACAAGACAATTTTCTTTTTCCGAAACAACCTGAAAGAATTACGTTATGGCCACGAATGATTCACAGAGGTGATTTTGTGCCCACAAAGTCCTCAGTAGTGTGTATTGATCATTTCGATGAACAGTTCATAATTCGTTAAGATAAGTTTAAACAAAATGATGGTACTATTCTTATTGTGCCAAGAGACAGGCCAAAGTTAACTGACGATGCTTATCCCACAATTTTTAAGAATCAACCTAAATATATGTCAAAAACTCTTACCAAAAAAAGGAAAGCCCCAGCCGAGAGAGAAGAAGCCATATATAAAAGACAACAGGCTGCTGAAGAAGAGTTAATTCTACTGGATAAAATTAGAAACTTTCAGGATTTTAAAGAAAATTACAAAAACAAAACTATATACAAATTTCATGGGTTTGTAGAGAGTAGTAAACAAATTATTCTATATAAAATTAATTGTCATAATGCACCAAAAATCTCATTTAGTGTTGTAATTACGGTTAATCTAAATGTTAATTTATACAAAAATGATATCATTCATAATGATAAACTTAGAGATATTTTAGGACTAGAAATAAGACTCGATTCTTGGAATAAATTTCAAAATTTAATAACATATTTCGAAAATTTTGTTAAATAATGTTAATGTAAAGTATACGTTGAAACTGCTGCTAGGCTTCTTATTCAAGCTATAAATTCTTCCGAATTTCCTAATCAAACTATTAATGTGCAAAATAACCTAATTTTTTGTAAGGCACCTAGATATTCAAGCGACTCATTCTTGTGGACAATTACATTTTATTACAGTTTTGCGGGCGCATACAAATATTTACGAAAAACTAATACTTTAAGTTTACGCTACTGTGACTATTGAGTATGAAGTTGGTTACTTCAGGCAAAAGTGCATCACATATTCACTATTTATCACGTAAGTTAATAAATCTAGAAGATAAAGAAAAATACGTTAATTTATTACTTGATGAAGTATACATTAAACCTACTGTCACATACAAAGGAGGAAAAATTGAAGGGATGAGCAGCAATAGTGACGCAGTTGCATCTACAGTACACTTTTTTATGATTAAATCAGTCTTATCTCATAATTGTGATGTAGTTGGTTTGTTTTAAAAATTCAGAAACTGGTTATTTAAAATAACATTGTTAAATATGCTCCTGCGTTGTGTAGGAAAGTCTTAAATCCTACAAACATAGAACGGCAAAATGTCAAATTTTGTATTCGATTTTTTGATGAAAAAAATGTTACTGCTTTGAGTATACAAAATCCACAAACATGTAAAGCAACTATAAAGTTTTTGGAAATAATTTCACGTTGGTGAAAAATTGTGAATTGCAAATCTTTGTATGAAGGCGAACATAAGAGAGATCCATATCGTAGTCCAATTAAAAATATGAACGATGAAAATGTGCTCTTTTTGAAAAAATTTGTAAGTTTGATTGACAATTGGGAAAAATAGAAATTCAAGGAGAAAAGAAAAATAGTAGAAGTGGCAAACTTACTAAAGAAACATATCAAGCCCTGCGTCATACTACGTTAACTTTAATTGCTTTATTGATCATCTGATAACCACTTTAAGTTTTGAATACGTTCTTTTAGGGAAATTTCAAACAGATCCTTTAGAAGCTCGGCAATATCGATTTATGTCAGCCCAAAATTATCACATTGGTCTACAGCAGATTTTGGAGTCGGAAAAAAAGGTTTAAATTTTTTCTTTGTTAAAATTACAATCGGCTAGCCACGGATGTTTTGAAATAAAAGATTTTCTAGCCGATTCTGAAGAAGTAGCTAGTTCAGAGAGGTTGGATTCTAACATTTTTAATGAATTTAAAGATGCCGTTACTACATTTTTTATTTATTTTATTTAATTCGCACTCAGCCAACAGCCGTTAGGCCAATTATAGGCGTCGCTGTGCAGTTATGAGGACTTCCAACCCCACTAACGACTGTCATGATGTTGTATGACCGCCGGGACCAACTTTTTTCCGTGATAGCCGTACCACGAGGCGCCAAGAGATGCAACCGTGGAACTCCCATCCAAGTTCTGACCAGAGACAGCGTTGCTTAACTCTGCTGATCGAACGTGGACGCTTGTTCAAGCTACACCACTCGGGACCTATATATATACATCTAGATCTTTAGAAATAACTAATAATGATATATCTGTGATTACATATATTGCTGGCTATATTTCAAGAAAAGTTATAAGTTATAGTTGTAGTTTGTGTATGCAGTTTATTGTGAGCGAGAGGGATCTAGAAGTTGAAACATTTTCCGAAAAATTATCATACTTGAGATGTTTAGATCGAGGTGGATTGAAATATGCAACTGAAGTTTTGTTGTTTGTTCTTACTGAATCATATACTTTATTCAAAACTTTAATATCGAAACAATTTGAAAACAAATTTTTAAATACTAAGTCACAAAGTCAGGTATTTAAAAAAATGTGTGAAGAAAGAATTAACTTTGCCTAATACGATGAGATATGTGAATGCGGAATAGAGTATAAGTTTCTTTTAAATACTTGTTTAAAACGTTTTACTAACATTTTACTTAATAACTATTGTAAAATTAAACAAGCTGCTGTGGAAGATCAGAGCAGAAATAAACGTAAAGCGAATAAGTTACAAGAAAAATAAATGTCAATAATTTATCAACCCGTTATTTTTGTGAATTTATTGATTTAGTTTGTTAATTTTTTTATTTATATATTTTGTATTAATTTTTATTTGTTTGTTACGTTAGTTTAACAATTTATATTTTACTTTAATGGCATTTATCTTCTTCACATTTTTATTTTTGTTATTATCCTTTATATGTTAGGATGCATTGGTACATACTGTCTTCAGTATATGCCTACCTAGTACTTCTGTATTTATTATATTCGTTTGTTTACGTTTCTTTGAATTTATTGTTATCGGTTGTTATTTGAAAACAAAATATATTATGTTCAGTCTTCCAAATATTTCGCTCTTTAAAATAAGCGTACAGAGGTAGGTAGTCCTTGTTTCTGTATATATAACTATATAAGTATGTTGACATGATTGTACATACTTGCATACTGCGTATAACAAGATTATTGATAATGTACAAAAGAATTAAAAGTCAAAGAAATCGTTTTGTTTGCCATACTATCGCTTCTGTCGTTTACACCTGTACGCTAGTCGGACCACTGCCGTCGCCATTTAAATCTTTGACCCTGGCTTGAGTTTATAGTAGGCTTTGGCCTGTCCCTGGTTAGCCCAATTTCGATCTATGTGGCAAGTTGCACGTGGTCATTTGAGCATGCCATCTTATTTTTGCTGAATTGTTTTATCTTACGGGGTATTTCTAGCTGTTCCGATCCAGTGTTTTAATCCAGTGTACTAATCACGTAATTACGCTGTTTTGCTACCCGATCTCTTTGTTGCTAGAATTTGTGGCGCCATGGTTCCGGCGAGTTCCGTTCGTAAAACGACCTTGACTTATTCCGGCGTCAGATTTTGCTGTGAACAAGGAGTTATTAATATACCCAGAGAGTCTGTAAAACACGTAGCTGAATCTTGATTTGAAGTTTAATTTTTGTTATTTTGATTGAGGCTTTATTTCTGTGGCGAATTCCAGCGTATTTCGACTGAATTTCTTCAGGGTTTATCGAATTTTAACATTGCTTATATTGGGTGACAATTTGACTTTGTTCTTGCACGTAGCATCTTGCATTTTACCTTGGCGCCAACGCCTCCAATGAGTTTTTACTAAGGCCTCATCGACGTTTAACTTGCCTTTGTAATGTTCTTCACTTCTAAACTTTAATAATCTATATAGCTTGTCCATTTAACGTAATTGCTATTGTATGTATATATTTGACGGTTACGTTTTAGATCTTGTTTATTGGGTGCACCCACGGTTCTAAGCGTTTGAGCGTTAAAGATCATATTTTTGACTATCATACATTTCATTATGTGAGTTTTCGTTACTGCAAACTGAGTAACAACCTGGGTATTATATAACATAAGCATTGAGTTTATGAGTTCTCGTTTTTATCTGAGCACATTCGTTCTATAAAGATTAATGGGCGCTCCCTTTGTATTAATCAATAAATTTAATTTTTTTGTAAGTAACTACATGCCGTCTTTACTGGTGAGTAGCCGGCCATCAAATGTGTGCATGTTGTCACGATGGATTTATTTTGGTTTTAAATTTGGTATCACACATTACATCTCAACCGTAGTTGTTGATAATCGAATGTTTTTCTACCTCCTTAGTACTGGTTGACGCATGCGTGAGTACTCGTCTAATCATTTCTGGAGCAAATATAGTCGAGGCAGGTGATCTTTGTTTTAGTAGTAACGGAGTCGCCATGAAGTTATTCAGTCATACAATAAATAGTTGACTTCTTGTAAGCTTGCCAGCATTGCAATTTGAATTAGTTGCACACCAGAAGACATGCGTTATATACAGAGACACCTATAATGCTGTAGAAGGTATTTTGTCGTCTATATGCGTATGTGTTTGTTATTATTAATATCTCAATCGGATACAGTTCTCTTTATTTTGTTAAGATCAAAAGCGATTTTGTATGTTTTGTATCACTTGTACCCGAGTCAAGACGCAATGTGTTTACGAGTGTAACATTTTTGCTTCATTTTGTAATACACATGGTATAAAGCTGTTGTAAGTAAATTACAATTTTGAAGATGGATTTTCTTTGCTGCTGCTCATCAATTTGAACTCACTTTTCCTGATTGTTCCCAGCATTGCATTGCCTTTTTAACAGAATTTTAACAGCAAGTTAGATCGTGTTTTTTGTAACAAATACGAAGAGCATTATACAAGACGTATCAGTTCCCAACAATTCTCAACCGGAAGCAATCCAAAATGGTAGAAGCAAGAGCGGTGATAAATACAAGAAACCTGCACACAATGATAAATAAAAATGTTATACCAAAAGTAGACTTTATAGAACAAAACGCCAAATATAAGAACATAGAAAATACGCTAAGAAACTCGACTCCTGACGATATGACCGTAAACGACTTAAATGATGATAATAATAATGAATACCGGAAAGAAGGCTATGGAAAAATTTAGCACAAAACAAAATACTTCGAAAAATGAGAAAATAGGGGAGAGTACAAATGAGCTTATGAAACAACAAAGAAAAACGAAAAAAGAATGAAATCCTAACTCAGATGCATACCGAACGCTAAACAAAAAAATATCTAAAGAGATATAAGAAATGACAACACTAAGGAAATTATGGAAACTATAAAAAAACAATAAAAATATAAAGATCTTGAAATCAAATTAAATAATGGAAGAAGCGAGACAGTTAAGCTAAGAGATAAAAATGGGTAGTAAAAATAAATTAAAAAGAAATCCTGAAAATAACAGTGGAATGTTACCAGAATTTAGACACTAGCAAAAAACAGCCGCACAGCGAACAAAGATGTTGTTGTTCCAAAGGATCATATATTTAACTATGTATCTCCATGCCATATGAATATACCTGTTGCAATCCTATTGACTCTTTGCATTTTTTTTCCGTGTGTAACGGGCCAATTCGTATCACCCTATACATACATTTCATATCCTTTTTTCATATACTGCTAGTAATAAAGCTGAACCGTATTCTTTATATGTACTAATTAAGTTGAGGCTCATTATCAGTGTACCGAACGTGCGAGAGTCCGTGATGAGCGGGGAGCAACTAAACTAAAAGTCGCGACCAAACCAGCGACCCGTAATAAGCCAAGGTACGACGCGTGCTATTAAAGGCACTAAAGTGCAGCCGCCGGGGCCGTCACAAAGAGGATATTGAGTTGGAACCCAGACTACAAAGGCATCAAACTACCGGTGTAGCATCATCAAAGTGTTGCTACACCTTCCATAGAAGGGAGCCGTTGTCTTAACGCCACCGAAGCATCGCTCTTGTCCCAGCACGACGACACTTGGAGACAACCGAATGCAAGGTTAGTTTTTAGTTAAAATTGCAATACGAGGTAAGGAATCATTGCGACATCGGGTGCAATTGTTCTCGTGCCCAAGATAACGGGGGTTTACCCGCATCCAACACGAAATTATTGCGTCATTTGCTAACGAAGCGTGGCAGCTTGAATTGAACGTGACAAGGCAGCGTGTTTCATCAACAAGCGCATTTAAAGAATAGACAGCTTCGCCTAGTGCATTTGTGAACGGAATTTAAATACATTTTGCACTATCGGAGTTTGACTTGGCGTCGACCGTTGAACATTAATACACTATTTAAGGTGCTTTCATGCATGTAGCGTACACTATTTTCATTGAATAGGGTGTATTTTTACATGTTTTTTATGTAATAACGCGAATAGAAAAAGCTTTCGCTCGTAGATAATTAAAGAATTATTGACAGCTTCACTGTACCTATGTTTGAAGGTCGTTTATTCTTGGTGATTTATATACATGTATTTTCTTGTACTTGTGTTTTACTTACAGATTATATATCTTTTGTAAACTGTTGGATTTTTATTGCTGGTAGTATTTGCATGCATCATTTCAACATTCCAGGTGACAACGAGAAATCTCAGAACAATATTAGCTTCCCTTAGCCGCACTGACGGTTTTAATAGAGTTTTCTGTCTCTACGACTGTTTAAGCCAGCGAATTCAAGGCAATATAAATTAATAATACAGTAAAGTATAGGACTAATTAAACGTATCGTTACAATATGGTGTCCACCGTAAGGGCTTCATCTTCTTTGGTATAGCTTCTTTGTAGCCTCTGTTTAATATTGCATTGCATTAATTTGCCGACTTATTTGTGCTCCACTGTACTTCCCGACTAACCGCATTTGTAAAGTTTTCTGGGGCTGTCCTCTTCAAGTTTCATATAAGCTAATTTAACCTAACATAACCTACCTTATTCTGACAAAATTTAATATATGTAACATAACCTACTGTTCTTGATGAAACATTTGTATTTTATTCATCTAAGATCGTCGGACGCGGTAAGAAAATATAGGGGTTACTTCACTTATTGCCTTGCTAAAACGTACTATCGTTGCCAATAAAAAGTGGGATAGCAAAGTATTGTATATTGTAAATTCGTTTTATTTTTGTATAAACAGCATTTATTAAATAATAGTTTTATTTATTGCAATTTTCTGTCAATCTGAGAACCAGTAATATTTAACAAGTAAAAACTGTTTCTTTCATTAATATCTTTTTTCTGCGACATTTGTTACGCAAAGTATCTTAAAAATATAATAAAAGGTTTAAAACAAATTACTATGTATGTAAAAATCTACAACAGAAATAGTTCTACTTTAGATGTGAAACGAGGGTTAATAATAATTAACCGAAAACCCCAAACACCGAAACAGGAAGCAGGTAACATTTCCAATGCCTCGGCAATAATATAATTTTGATGTTCGAATGGGCTGCAGGTTTTTAAATGTCCGCTGTTGGCGGCTACATTAACGCGACATCCATTTTAATTAAATTCAATTAGAGGGTGCAGATATCACAGTAATAAAACAAAAGCCCTCCAATTGTCAAAATTAAGTAAACAACGAGTGAGAACTCATTTTGGCCCGCGTTTCCCACGAGTATAACAACGGCATCACTGGAACCGCAGAGAAATTTAATAAAGGTATGTTTGTTTGCAAAACTTGGGGTTGTCAAAAAAAGGAAATCGCGAGCCGCGCCGAGCTTATGTGAGCAAAATTAACGCGGCCAGGGCCGGACTGCCTATTTGTCGCGATAAACTTCCGGCTCTGACTTCATTTCGGGAATTTGGTTAAATAAGTAATTATCTCGCAGTCAGGTTGTTTAAACGCTAGCGAAATATGGCGGCGTCGGAGCGAATTAGCGAACACGTAATTTCGCCGAGTGTTTGTTTTATTTCTTAGGGCTTTGTTTGCTCGGATGCGGCTAAAATTATTCATCTAATCTGGACCCGTGGACAGCTTTTTGTCTCACGCACACAAGGCAAACAATAATTAAAATGAATAATTACAAAGGTAATTTTATAATTGCCTTCCGTATAATGTATGCACGTACGTGTACACAACAATTTCGCGTTCCAGCACGATTTATGCATGAATTCGAACACTCGAATTCGGCAAGAAAAATGAGCGGCCTCGCGTGGTGCTAAGCAACTTTAATACTTTACATAAAGTCGGGCATAATAACGCGAAACGCGGAATCGCCTAATCTCTTGAAGTCGAGTAATATTCCTAAAAATAATCTGCAGATGACATAATAAAACATAAGTACCACTCCAGGCTGGGCGAACTAACCCTGATTAAATTGCTCCACTTCAGGGCCAGGAAATAAAGTAAAAATATAATATTCATCTCTGTACTACGTTAGTGTTTATTGCGAGACAGGGAGGGATTTACACAATCTTGCCCCCGCACTTTTTGCGGTAAACTTTGCCACGCTCCGCTGATGAAGCCGCGCGTAAAATTTTATGCCGCAGGAACGAATCCATCGATTGCTCCTGCGAAATTTACTTGCGAATCGCCTCGAATATTAGCTTTACTGCCCCAGAAAATTCCTAAGGAAAATAGGGGGATGCCGCTTTTTCAGGGATTTTAATTACTGAAAGTAATTATGTGCGCAATTTACTAGAGCGCTCTATTTGTAACTCAAACAAAGCAATCAAAATCGCGTTACGCAGGGGAATTGTCAAATAATTTTGTGCCCAAAAGCAATTAATTCGGACTTCACCAACTCACTAACTTTATGGGCTTATGGGTCAAAAACTATACTTAAGCGTTAAGCCGCGTTATAGAAGCGAACGTTGTAAAGAAACGCACGTGGTCGTTGAAAATCACGTGATAGAAATGGGCTCTATGGTTGGCCGTTTCGAAGAGAAACTCTAACAGCGCTTACGCCTTTTCACTAGAGGAGGAATGAACATTGTTTTGCTGTGCGGTAATTATCTGCAGTATCAGATCTTTGCCTGTGTTTGTAGTGTGTATATAGTTCTTTTTAGGAGCACACATTTATCAAGAAAGGAGTTCTTACAAGTACGGCGTTTGTTATTTATTTTACAGCAACTTACAACGGAAGTTTATGTAAAATGCGCACGGTGTGAGACTGGTCTAAGCCTCACTGCCGAACTGTCAAAATCTTTGTTTAAATCGTTCGCCTCTTAACGTGGCAAAAGTTTACACTAATGGAAATTGTTTTGATTGGATATATCTTTCAAACAGATGAGAGTTTATCTTCTTCATACAAAATAAATTTCGCGTTTTCAAGCCGAATTAAAAAAAAAATGTTGCAATGAATGAGCATATTATTATGAATGTTTTATATTAATTTATTATTTTATAGCTACTAAAAAATTTACCAAGTATTCTGCTCTTTAGTTAAATCGTTACAGCTTTATATCAAATTGACTAGTTCGGTAGAATATGAAGAACTCAAATCAGGGCTGAGCTTTAACACTTGGATAAAATAATGATTTGATTAAATTGTCACTAGATTCAATGCAAATTTGGTGCAATAGCATCATCGCATTATTCAAAGTGAAACTTTGTTTATGTTTTAAAATAACCTCTCTTATATTTAAGAGTGACAACCAAATTACAATCTATTGAATCAGGTAAGTCTTATCTCTTTATTTAATTAATTACCATATGATAAAAAATGCATATTTTATGTATCTGTGTATTCGTTCACCATAACAACGCTGCAGATATCCTCTTTCTTAAGGCGAGGTTACTTTGAATTATACCGCTGGACGATGTAGATGAAACCAAGTACTGCAACGAACTCCAAACTCAGGAATACCTGCTGCCGACTCTTGTTGACCTAGTAGACCACCTGCATTGCACAGTTTCTTCTCAGTTCACTTCTTCTGCAAGCGAGACCATGCATTCGTAGACGAACTCCATCAACTGTCTCCGCTTGTACTTTACAATTGAAAAACTATTTGACTTAGGTACTGAGTTTTATTCGTTACATTATCAAGACTAACTCCAGCACAAAATTCTAACTTGTTGGAGAGCTATTATTTTTTGTACTGTTATTTTTTTAAAAGCTTTATTACCTAGTAAGTGAAGCATCATTTATTTTATATTATTATAATACTAGATTTATTTAATTTTTATAAATATCAATTATTTGACACTTGTTCACTTAAAAACATTTTGATGATTCTTTTCACGTCACACCTTTTAACCTTGCTTTCAGGCAGCATTTGTCTTATTTCTTATTTGCAATTACAATTATTTGTAAACTTTCTTAAATTGTGCTCACCTTCATGCCATTATCGACATGCTTTATATGACCAATTTTACATTCTTTTAAACAATTTAATATTCAATATTAATTTTAGCATGTATTAACACAGGGCTGTCCAACATGTGGCCCGCGGGCCGCATGCGGCCCGCCATGAAATTTTTGCGGCCCGGGGATCGAATTCTCCCTTGAGTCCACCAGTCCTGATCCTGTCCTCTCCTTTTCTACCTGGGCCCTCCGGTCTGACACGCTGAACTGTCTAACGGAGTAGACCTCCAATTCTTACCAAGACCAGACTTCAAGGGAGATGACGTGTTGTATTGTCAGCCCGAGAAGTTCAAATTTTCCGCAAGAGCAAGACCGCTAGAATTCGATTTTACCTTGATTGTTGAACTTTCTTGGGAAATCGAATCCCTGAGGCTTTAGCCCTGTCTTAATACGCTGTACTGTTTTGCAGGGCTAACTGCTTAAAAGCCATTTCCGACCGCCTAATTTGTAAACGCAAATCCCAGCACCCCGAGAGGTGAAATGTAGGAATCGCAGCCTCTGCCCCGCTTGTGAGCGGTTAGAGTCCTGTAGCCGCCCTTCATAAACTCACCTACAGGGCTTCTTTTTGGTCATTAAAAGGCAAATTCTTGGACTTCGACGTTCGATTCCGCAGCCCGCAAAATCCCTATCGGGGGAATGTCAACATCATTTTCCGGTTCAAGGCGAAAAAAAATCATCTGCAGGATTTGACACCGCGTTCGCTCCAAGAACGACGCCTAGCCATCGTAAGGTACCAGGAACCTCTGCACCACAATTTAGGCACTAACGCCCGCCCCAGGTAACCCTTACAATCGCTAAATTCACGGGAAAATTACAGCTGAGTGGAAGGTCAAGTTTGCAGGAACAAAAGACCTACTCACCCCATTCCCCGAAGAATCGGCGTGTGTACCGGCGGACTACCAATAGGGACTCGCCGGTGCATTGGGTTGCAGCTCGACCCACAAAACCAGTCACCGTTTCAGAAGAACATGTTAATTTTACATAATGTACAACTCAGAGTTATTTTTAATTAATCATTGTAACTAGCTAAAAACATTATATTTGTTTTGGTAATTATCTGGTGTTTTACCTAATCGAATATATATTTGAGTGAACGTATTTCTCCGATTTGAGCTTAACCCGAGGGGTAAAAATTTGACGCCTTTAGTAAGGGGGTGAAACGTCACATCTCTATACGTAAATTTTCATTAATTGATGTAATTTTTTTTCTTTTGTCGGTATCTCAAGAACGGAAAGGAATTAACCTAAAGTAAATATAAATTTTTTTTGTTTAGAATCACTTTTAGAACATGTAATGTAACCTAAGCTTCTTGAATAAATAAAACTTAATATTGAAATATACACGTTTTATATTTATTGCAAATCGCTCACAAAGTCGTATACGACACATTTTATGATGCGGCCCTCATAACCTTCAAATTTTTTACAGTGGCCCTTGAACCCCTTGAAGTTGGACAGCCCTGGTCTAGCATATCAGCATTCCACCACCAGCATCAGCATCGGTATTTCTTCTCTCCAGAGTTTTCTAGGCTTTTTTCTTATTTTCCCATAGGGTGCCCATGTTTGTACTTGTATGGGTTTATCTGACATTATATGGACGTATAGCATATTGCATATGGTGAAATCTGTGGTTACATCAGAATTTATCATAAATACATATAGTATATAATATACAGAGTATTTCAAAAACGTGATGTCAAATTGAAGGGGACGTTGAAACATGAAAAGTTGTTATCGGCAATCCTGTGCTTGACAGATAGTTTGCTATGGAAAGCCGGATCTACACTGGGGGAAGACTAGTAATTCCTACTCATAACAGCTTCGTATTTTCCATGATTTGTCGCGGTCTAGTAGCTTCTTTGAAGGTCGAACTCAGCCATTTCTTCTGTAGGATCATCAAGGAGGTGTTTATTTGGAGATTTGAATGAATTAAATATCTTCTTTTAGTCTTCTACTTCGTCGACACCTTGTTGTTGTCTATGGGCAGCAATACAGAAAGGCTTCCTAGATTTAAGCCTGCTGTTGGGAGGAAGAGAAAGGGCCAAGTTTATTTAGATTTTCGAGATTTTTCGAAGAGTCGTTGCAGCATATCTTGTACTAAGGGGCGTAATGTTATACAGTGTGTCCAAGATAAGGAGGGCCAGTATGGGGATCTCGGTAATGGTAAGAGATACAAATTTGGTTAAATGGGAAGAAAGTTGCGCAATTAAAGGACTAAAAAAATGACGTCCAGAAATCCTTGATATGATTTTTCGTTTTTGAATTATCTCAAAAAACCGAATTTTTGGATTTTCTTTTTAAATTTTTTCTGGCGTTAATATTAAAGTTAGAGCGAAACTGATTAAACTTCTTCATAACAACTTTTAGTGGACTTAATGATTACGTTATCAATTTTTTTATCCGACGTTTTGTCTTCGAGAAACCATCATCAACTTCATTTTTTTAAATACGATCCTGGTTTTTTGATGCCAAATTTGCAAAGCCCTTGTTACTCTGAATTCAACAATGTACCACATATTATGATTTAATTACGTTTCGAGCTTTTTTCTGATCATCATCAGAAAATTTTTTAGATACGGACCTGCATTTCTCATAATTTTGTAAAAATAAGTTCATACAGTAAAATAGGCGTTTTTAGATGCCGTTAAAATATTAAAATGCACATCATAATATCATAATTCTGATACATTAATTTAATAAGCAACCAATAACTATTAACAATAAACAACAAATAAATGAACAAAAGATAGACAGAAAGAATGAGAAAACGAGAATTGAAAGACTTGAAACAATGTAATAGGTATTTAACGTTTAGAAATAGAAGAAGAACTTAGAAGATTGGTTCTTGAAGCCTTTCAAAGTACACTGCTCAAAAAAATTAGGGGAACACTTTTTCAGCCGTGCAGAAATTTTCAAATTAAATACAGACGCAAGTATCGACGTTAGTATATTGTTCCTTCAATATTACTTAACAAGATACAAACAATAAATATGCTGTAAATTAATGGTTTTCTTGAGTAACACCAAACCATTGAGAAGACTACCAAAATCGAAATGTGATTCATCACTTAAAATGTAATAGAAATTCTGTTAGCGCTCGAATACCGAATTTTAGTAGCGCGTGTGCCCTCCATTATCATCAGTGACAAAGTGACATCGTCGAGGCATGTTGCGAATAAGACGTCTTAAGATGTCTTGTGGAAAATTTCACAATTCTTCCACAAGGACCTCGGCCAACCCCTGAAGAGTCTGAGGTGCAGCAGGAAGCTTCCTAATACGCTTGTCAAATAAATCCCAGGCGTGTTCGATGGAATTTAAGTCCGGACTCATGGCTGATCACCCCATCACTTGGATTTGTTGTTCCTGGAGAAAATTTGTTGTTAAATTTGCGGTATGTAATCTACAATTATCCTGTTGTAGGATGAAGCCATCGCCGAAATTGTTCGCAAATGGCACAACATGCTCTTGAGGAATTGTCTCAACATAAATTTGTGCGTTGAGACGTTGGGGAACGACAACCAAGTTGGTGCGACCGTCTATACTGATGCCACCTCAAACCATGACCGATCCAGCTCTGAATCGGTCAACTTCCTGTATACATGCCGCAGTGTATCGCTCTCCAGGACGTATGTACACTCCTATACGACCATCGCAACGAGTTAGACAAAACCGCCACTCGTCAGTAAAAAGCACAGACCTCCATTGTCGAAGTTGCCATTGCACATGTTCACGAGCAAAGTTGAGACGGATAATTTTGTGATTCCTGGTCAAGCGAGGAACCCGCACAGGCTTGCGAGAAGTCAGATTGACTTCTTTGAGTCGTCTTCTAACCGTCTGATCGGAAATTGTTACACCGGTGGCACTTCGGAGTAGATTTTGTAACTCACGAGCAGTAGCAGTTCGTCGGCGAAGACAATAATTCACAATATACAGGTAGTCCCAAGGGGTAGTTTTTCTTTTACGGCCTTGTCCAGTTCTCCTGGAATATCTACCCGCTTCTCGGTACCCATGCCATCCTCTGCAGATAACAAATGGAGTTGATTGGAGATGGTTTGCTACATACCGCATATATCGACCATCTTCAAGCAAAGCAACAGCCCTCGCGACTTCAATGTCACTTAAATAACGCATTTTGAACTCAGAAACAGTGAAAAAGTTAAAACTGACGTTTCCTGTGTTCAATGACTAATTTGATGAGTTTCGGATGTTTGCTTTGTGGTCAAAAACCACCTTGTTTTGAGACTTTCTATATATTTTGGCGTCTACAAAGAAAACGAGCAAACGAATCACCGTAATTCTTTTTGCACTTTGTCAATACAAGTCTAGAGAATAATATAACAAGAAAATATCCTGCTTCCATTATTTGCTGGAAAACTTATACGCGTTCAAAAAAGTGTTCCCCTAATTTTTTTGAGCAGTGTATAACGCCAGTATTGCTGAATAATGTTTTAGATTCTACAGTTAGAAGATGTTATTTATGCATAGAGAATGATGGCAATTTTTTTGAATACCTTCTGTAAATTTAATACCGATTAAATGGTTTCGATGTTCGTTTTGTTATTCTTTCGGTCTATCTTTTGTTCATTTCTTTTTTGTTTATTGTTAATAGTTGCTTATTAAATTAATGTATCAGAATTATGATATTATGATGTGCATTTTAATATTTTAACGGCATCTAAAAACGCCTATCTTACTGTATGAATTTATTTTTACAAAATTATGAGAAATGCAGGTCCGTATCTAAAAAATTTGCTGATGATGATCAGAAAAAAGCTCGAAACGTAATTAAATCATAATATGTGGTACATTGTTGAATTCAGAGTAACAAGGGCTTTGCAAATTTGGCATAAAAAAACCAGGACCGTATTTAAAAAAATTAAGTTGATGATGGTTTCTCGAAGACGAAACGTCGGATAAAAAATTTGATAACGTAATAATTAAGTCCACTAAAAGTTGCTATAAAGAAGTTTAATCAGTTTTGCTCTAACTTTAATATTAACGCCAGAAAAAAATAAAAAATAAAATCCAAAAATTCGGTTATTTTGAGATAATTCAAAAACGAAAAATCATATCAAGGATTTCTGGACGTCATTTTTTTAGTCCTTTAATTGCGCAACTTTCTTCCCATTTAACCAAATTTGTATCTCTTACCATTACCGAGATCCCCATACTGGCCCTCCTTATCTTGGACACACTGTATAGTACTGGTAGCCATGGTAGAGGTGTGGATTTCAGCATGCCGGAGATTATTCTCATCGCCTGATTAAGTTGGACATCCACTTTTTAGCGTGTCTGCTGTTTCTACACATCGTTACTTAAATGTATTACTACGAAAGGGCAGATAGTAAAATATTTTACAGCCCCACGTTGGACGTCAATAATTTTTTCGATAAAAGGCCGGAAAAAATATTTACAAATTGTTTTTGTATGATATAATCGGAACAAAGTAGAGCACATAACTTGAGAGACTCTTTATAAATTTAATACCCATACATTTTCCTCGACTGCTCTTGCACTACAGAAATTAAATGCAATTCAGGGTTAAATTTCTTAGGGTCTTTAGATACTCACTTATGTGGTGTCGTTAAAGTGCATTAGGTACAATTATTACATATAAATCAACGAAACTCATACGTAAATTACTCAAACAAAAAAGAGTTCTTTATATTGCCGGCAAATTTCTGGCGTCAACTCAACCACAGGCACTCTCATCGAGTAGTTCGGATGCAACGGCAAGAATGGCGGCTTATTCATGCTGACTTCTCTAACAAACCAGGAAAAGCCGCTCCACTACAGGATTTTGCCAAAAAAACTCAGAGTTGTAGACACTACAGGTCAGGCTAACTAGATAGCTGTCTTTTGGAAGGTCTGTCGGAGACCATCTTTTTCAGAAAATATCTTGAAACTATAGCTGATGAATATGTGGTTATGATTGCTGTATAATTTGCATGTTGTCGTCGATCTTCTAGTATTATTTAACGGCGGACGTGCTTACGAAGACCAAGCGTCTTCGTAAGCATGCTCATTTACTTGAAACTGAGGCAGTAGCGTAGAATTATAATCGTGAAACTCAAACTTTGGATAACTACAATTTATATTAAAATCCCATTGATTTATTACAAACTGTCACTTTCAGGAATAAGCAACATAAAACAAAATTTTTATTTTGCAAATGTTATGCAATTATTTTGTTTTTGAGAGCACACGGTTGTACAGCTTATCTTAGCACAAGTAAATTTATAATTAACCATTGGCTACAAAATTTATATAGGAGACTACATATTGTTTATAACAATTGATAACAAAAGATGTAATTGGTCACACCAAAATTACCTGATAGTTTTTTTACCAATGAGACAAAACAAGCAAAATTGAAATTAAAATTAAAAATTAATTATTACAAATAACTCAAATAAAGCTTAATAAACCACAACATAACTTATGTCAACTTTAGTCTTAAAATTATAATCGGTTTAATATGCCACCTGACAGAAATCTCAAAATATGAAAGTTTTTTCAATTATACAAGATATTCCATAAATATACCCACAATATTTTATGGGCGGTAGGCGACATCAAAACAACCATTTCTTGCTTTATAAACATATGCTCAAACACTCTTCGTTTTCGAGATACAGGGTGTCAAAATTTGTAAAAAAAACGCCTCAGCCGATATTAATGAAATTTTTACAGACACAGGACGTGCTCACAAGGCAACCTGGTAGTGTTTTTGCATAAAAAAATAACACCCAGTGGGTTTTTTTTTGCAATTTTTAAACTTGTTTAAGATAAAGCAACTAAAAACACAACTTTTTTTCACTTGAGGGTTTTGCGTATCTTGCTTTGCTTTTGAGGAAAAGGATTTGAACCATTTTTTACAAATTGTAACACCCTGTATCTTGAAAATAAAGCGTTTTTGGATATATGTTTATAAAGCAAAACATTTTTGTATTGATGTCCCCTACCACCCCTAAAAGTTTGTCGGTATATTTATGAAACACCTTGTATATAAGACACACTTAACATTCATTTTCTTTAAACTATAACAATATTAAATCCTGTCTATTTCCTAGCTCTAACCAACTGTACACCAGATGTCAACTCAAATGCAATGGTTAGTAAATGATATGAAATATAATGATCTAAAAATAAAGCAAGTATCAAACATTTCTATTTTACACTTTCTGCTCTACAAATCGTTATAGGCTTAGAATAACATTGAATTCGGTTGTACTCCTCAAATTACCTATGTAAGCACCTTTTTACTTACTTCGTCTAAAAGACGGAAAAACTATTGTACTTGCGAAAACATCACTTTCCGAGAGATTTCTTCAGATTTTTACCATTCAGGGTCCCTAAGTAACGAAAATAGTATATTACATACCGAGGTGGAAAGTGTTTCATTCCTGTCGAGAGATTAAGTAGTTAACCGAGACGCGTAGCGTCGAGGTCAACTTTATCTCGAGACAGGAATGAAACTTTTCACCGTGGTTTGTATAGTATTTTATTTGCAACCAGTTTATTCTAAACAATAATTGGAAAAAGTATTATATTATTATACGATAGGTTGTGACGCGCATGAATGGATGATCGAGATTCCCAGTGTCCCTACCTACACAGCGGTCGGCAATGGATTACTTTCCAACCACTGCGACGGCAATCACTTTTCCGACCGGTTGGAAAGTTATAAGTTGGGAATAGCTCATTTTCCAGCTTTTTAAAAGTCACTAATGATCTTATTACATATATGGTTGTGAATAAACATGTTTTCACAATATCGGCTGTCTGTTCGTTTGTCCGTCTGTTGGCGGTATAACGGAAAAAATACTTGTTGGAGGAAGATGATATTTTGCATGCGCATTAGATGTCTACCTGGCACAAAACCAAATATACTGTAATGGTTGCATATGAGATGAATTTAAGTATTAAAACGGGATATCATAATTATTATTGACCTGTATTTGGCAAAATAATGGAATACAATTTGAACAATGAAAAATAAGAAACAGAAGGGTTTTAACATGATTTAAGTGTTACCTGAAATAGTGTGAGAGATTGATATCAAATAATTATTTGAGCAATGTTATTCTATATAGCGGGTATTAGACTAAATATGATAATAGATTGTGTTGAACCTTAAAAATATGCAAAAACAATATCACTAGGGAGATATTAATAAATATGTACGCAATAGTTATTTAAGCATCAAGGGAAGTAAGTAGCTTTTACCAGTCGAAAACGAGTTTGCCAGCCCGAGCGAGCGAGGGCTTGAAAAGTTCGAGACTGGTTCTAGATAGTTACTTCCCGAGCATGCTTATAATATTTTTCTCCATGCCCAATAAAAATTTGAATAAAATATAAAATATTACAGTATACACATGTTTATAAATTTTGTTTTGTTTTATTAATATATATATAGAAACGGGGCTGCGCTCGCTATTGCCCGGTCTATCCTAATCAATTTACCACCATTTTTAGGCGTATTACGTTGGGCCATTCCGTTCTGTTACACACTCTGCTCCTGCCTCCCGCGGCCGTCCACCTGACCAAAGAAGAGGGCTTTTGGGACTCCGCCCCTCTCCAAGGGAGCCCTCGGGGCTCCATTGCTCTCCAAAGGGCCCCCGGGGCTCAGCCCTCTCCAAGGGGGCCCCGGGGATCCGCCCCTCTCCAAAGGGGCCTTCGAGGATCCGCCCCTCTACAAGGGGCCCTCGGGGCTGCGCCCCTCTCCAAGGGGTGCCTTCGGGGTTCCGCCCCTCTCCAAGGTGGCCTTTGGGGTTCCGCCCCTCTCCAAGGGGTCCCTCGGGGCTCCGACCCTCTCCAAGAGGGCCCTCGGGGCTCCGCCACTCTCCAAGGGGGCCTTCGGGGTTCCACCCCTCTCTAAGGGGCGCTCGGGGCTCCGCTCCTCGCTGGGGGTTCCCGGGGGCTACGCCCCGGTCGCGAAACCGAGGCGACGGCGAATTGCATGCAAACGCAAATGGGGTACATCGCATCCGCAATTGTCGTGACACACACGTCTGGATCGTTCTCCTTTATTATATTGATATTTTTAATTTACTGTTATACCCTAACCCTACTTATCTTAACAAGTTTTTAAATTTCAAATAGGTTATGATCAGTTAAGTTCAAACCCGTTCAGATCACTTACAAAACTAAAATTACTGTAATAATACGCAATTCCCTTGGGGAGTAGGTATTTACTTCCCTAATGTCATGATAACCAGTAAACAACAAGTAAAATCAAATTACCTGCAATGGATATGTCAAAAGTGTAACTTACTAGATGGGTAAATAAATTTTGATAGAAAACATGTTATAATAATAATTTTCATTGCTTGCTTGCTTGCTTGCTTGCTTGACGCCACTTTGAGAGCGAACCCGTGGGCCGAATTGGCTGATTTTGGTGTCAATCGACTCAGGGCGACGCAAGTAAGCCAGCAGTATGGTTTTCAAATTTTTATAAGTGACTTTTTTAATGGGGATTTTTTTGTTGATAGATAACCTCAAAATTAACTCGACACACAAAATGGATCACTTTTGTACACATTGCATTAAATGACTTATTTCGCGCCCAATTTGGGTGCAGAACGCTCTAGTGTTATAATAATTTGTAAAAGGCTGACATTTTGAAATAAACCCTTTCTTAATATTTGGTCTATGAACGGGTATAATTAATATAAAATTGTCGAGAAGAGAAACGAAGCTAATTTTAAAACTAGAAGTTTATATAATGAAGATATGGAGAGGATGTGTGTGGTGGAAGAACCATAAGTTGGAATACTACAGGCTATTGAAGTAATTTCTGGAATTGGGTGTTGAACTTAGTTTATTGTTAATTAATTACATCATGTGAATTGGATAGCGTGAGCTGCCTGTACTGGAAGTAGGACACATCAAGTTTCTAGAGTGAACATCTTGAGAATTGGAAAAGGTTTTTAATCTAATTGTATCGTACTTTCTTGAGCTTCTTATGGGAGTGACGTCTTGTGACTTGCATTTATTGGAGTGACGTCTTGTGGCTTGAACCAGATCGGGGTTTGCGTTATTTGGGTTACCAACTTCTTATTTGGAAGGGACACATTGTATTTACTGCTGGAGAATCTTGTCTAGGTTCGTGTTGCTAAGTTTTATGCTGATTGAAGATTTGGAAAGAAGACATTCCAAAGGGTCAAATATATACAGGGTAAGCACCTAAAAAATAATCATATTTATTCTTGAAAATTGATTGTCGGTTTCATCCATAACTTTCAGATTCATTTCTATTGGTTGTACTAGTGTTGGGAAAGCAAAAAAGTTCTTTGCTTTAAATCATGAAATTAAGATAACATCAAGGCAAAACATGCCAAAAATCTTGTCAATAATTGACACACACACAATGTGAATAGAAATTAAGGAACATTAAAATTACAGCCTTGTTAGATGTTTAGAATATATTATTTTTTTTGTTTCTTTGTTTTCTACCTTGGCAAATTTTACCGTGCACGCCTATGATCTCGTTGTGTAACAATATCACCTAAAAAACAAGGCCAACGCTCTATGACGTTACGGGCACGTGACGGTTGCTAAAGTACGTAGCTAATGGCCGCAATGTAAACTTTGATTACAGCTTACAGCTACACGTTGATTGAAATTATCTATTATAATTGCGATTTTTGTAATAGACAAGTCACCTAGTGCTTCTGTTAGTGTTGAGTATTGTGGGATGTGAGTGATCAGTTGTGTACAAATAAACACGTAAATAACTGTTACCAACACGTCATTGCATTGTCGCTGCAATGCTGAGGTGCTAGCGTTTTGAAACATTTGAGGGTGAATAAAGTAGATGTCGTGTACAACTATATACCATATTTGTGCAACTATTTGTAGACAGATTTTTTCATCATATGAATAAGCGTTTCTGTGCATGGAGGCAAACGTAAATAAGGTAGGCACTTCTTGTAATAATAATATTTTGGCTACTGTGCTACAATAGTAGTAACAATTTAATAACAACTTTAAGCTATAGGGCTTATTGTATTGACATAATGTATTGTCAATTTAGTTTTTCGTAATTAAGTTATATTCAATGAACAATTTTTAAATGACCATAATAAGCGAAATTTTGTATCGCAGCTGATTTTAAAATTTCTTATATAAGCGGGCTATTCAGTTCATTTTATTGGGTGCCAACATCATAGCAAGAAAAGAAGAGCGAATATTATAATTTATTGATTCTACAATCAATAAACGATTGTGGTAAAATTAACAATAATCGATTGAGCAAAGATAATAACAGTCGGAAACTAAGTATGTTAACAAATAGGTAAATCAAATTTTGAGTTTTATTTATTACGTTATCTATACTAAAATTCAATATTATTCAACACTATGGGTTTTGCTTTGAAACTTTGTTTTCCATTACAAAAAAAAACAAGTGGGGTATGACTACGGGATTATCTCACTACTGGTAACCCCGTTTTCACAGTTTTTAAGTTACACTCTGCACATAGGCGATATGACTGACGTTTTTTCTACTAGTGCTGATTGTACGTCAGCAATTCAAAATCCTCTTCTTTAGCTCTTATTGCCTGTAAGCGCATATGTTAGAGCTGCAAGCAAATGGTATTCTGCACTCTTTAGTTCCGCACTAGACCTGCAGCAGTAAGGCTGCTCGGGGGCCCTAGTGCTTTGACGGCTGATTATATCCTTGGGGGAGGCTGTTTGTTATTGTCGTTTTAAACTACAGGAGAAGGCTGAAAATAAGTAAAGAGGCCAAACGTGTGTTGTAACACTAGCATCTGCAGCAAATTATAAATGCTACATTAAAATTTTATTTAATTTGTACATTGCTTATTTAGGCATAATCGAGTGTTACATCTATCCGGAGCTCGAACTGGTGATAACAAAACATTCACCCGCTATGCGTAAAGACACAAAAAGGCTGGGTAGTATAAAAGCAGGTTTCTCGACCATTTTAGATCAGTAGAGTCCATGGACTTCCCTTTCCTCCAAATCCTCTCCTGGTCCTAGATTGTGACAGAGCATACTGTCTCCTATAGCCACCACTTAAACTTGCTTGTTCCTTAGTTTGTGACAGCTCTCACTGTCTCCTAAGTAAACCCCGAAACCTTCCCGTGCCTTAGATTGTGACAGCGCTCACTGTTTCTTAAGATAAACCTCAAAACCTACTCGTGCCTTCGATTGTAACAGCTCTTACTATCTCCTAAAGCAACCCCCTGATAATTCTAAACCTCCGCAATCCCCCGTTCCCGACATTACCGGAATTAAGGAGGCGATTATAATTTGATAATCAACTTACCTGGAGGTTTAGCATTACACTTCCAGCGATGGGTTCCTGACCGTTGTTCAAAGGCAAAATACCCTACTTTGTCACAACACGTAAAGGCCCTCGCAGAAAGCAAACACCGTCGCTGTCAAATTCGTCGCCAGCTAAGCGAGCGAATTTCACTAGGTACAAACTCAAGGTGCCGTTTCGCTGGGAGTGACGCATTTCCGCCGCAATATACAACCACGATTCACAACCGTTCATCCACCGCCCCAGGAGTGCAGGTATTTTATAATTCATGTATTTCATGCGTGTGTTTGCAACAAGCAAGAAAATAAACAAACGTGCTAATTGCGTTGCAGACCAACTAGGAACGAACAAACACACAACTGTTTAAAAATATTATACTGCTGTTTTATAAATTGTGTTTTCCTGACCGTATACATTTGAGTTTGAGTAAACATTTTTTTTTTATTGAGCTTAGCCGAGGTAGAAATTAACAAACTATTTGAGCCTTCCCGAAGTTAATTTAGGCCGTAAATGACCAGAATTAATTGCCAGGACTAAAGTTAAATTCGGAAAGGTGAAACGTTGCAGTGTTAGTGGGTCGATACTAATGTTCCTGCTCTGGAAGCTCGTCGGTAATTCGCTTGACAATTTATCAGCCACTTATATCTATTGGAGGTGCCGTTGTCGCTAATTAAGTCTAGTCGGACATCAACGATCAATTGAGCTCGGATAGGTCCCAGCGTCTCTGCCGGTTCAGCGAACTTCTTCGTGGGTCAGTGATGCTCCAGGTTAATGCCAGCGTTTCTGCCCTAGTACTAGTATGAATTTTTAAAATCCTCTCCTGGTTAGTTAATACTTAAGTTTTGTGTCGTATCCTTTTTAACAATTCACGATGACTTATAGCAGTTGCTAACCCTGAATCCTATTGACTGAACTTTTTCGATATTATACATATCAAACACATTTACATACTATCAACCAGGGCAAGATAAATAAGTGGAAACATTGAAACGGATAATGACAAACATTTTTACTTTATTTGAATATATGTAACAAATAAACATTGCAACTCATTATTCCATGAGTTTTTCCATTTCTGTGCCGGTTTCTTTTATTAACCGACTTCGAAGCAAAGCGTCAACTGAAAGCCATTTGGGTTACAATTCGGTTATAGAAGTAATAACAAATTCATTTCAAAAAATATTAATGGGGAGACGAATATGCAGATAAGAACAAGTTCTAGGATAGCTGATTTGGAAATATTATTGCCTATTTTAAAAATTTATCTAACTGCTTTAATTCCAGATTAATTTGGGAATGTATAACTGCAATTGTAAATCTAAAGACAACCTGGTAGTAAAATTGCCATAAATTCAAATATGGCACAAGAAACTATGTGTACTTCGCAAGGACGAAGAAGGAGCTCAGGTGCTCCTTTGGCAACCCTTAGGTATGAATGTTAGGTTAAAGAAATAAGAAGTTCAAATTCTTATTAAACGAACATATTTCTGGCTATTATTAAACCTCAAAAATATATTGCAAAAGATAAACCTACTAGTATGCAGCCATCGATAATATATAAAGCAAATCTGTTGCCGACAAAAACAATTGCATGCGAACTATGGAAAGCTATCAAACAATAAATGCATACATTTATTACAAAACTCAAGTGATGACGTTTAAAGGTATACACCCAGATACAGCAATAATCATTGTTGCCGACGAGCCCGTAGAACAAGTAAAGTATCTCAATTATCTGCCATACAACATTGAATGCAAAGAAAACAAAGATACGTAAAAAGCATAAGCAAAGAAAAGCGTGTAAAATTATAGAATAATAATAATAATGGTGATGATGATAAATATTATTGTTAAAGTTATTATTTATTTTATTTTGCAGAAATCAATAAATTTTTGTACAGTTGTACAACTATTCTCAATTGTATGAAATCAAAAGTTTATCGACAAGCAAAGACACGAAACTGATTTTTTGTTTTTAACAATTGACGTTCATAATAACGGTGATGAAATTTTGCCGATATCTACTTAACTACTTTAAGTCTCCTGCATTCATATCTCTTCTTCATTTTACTGCATGCATTCTCTGCTCTAATCATCGCCCACATAAAGCCCCATAAATACATCTTCCTTTTATCATCTCGCAAACAGACGCCTTTTGTGCCTACTAATTGAAAGGCCCATCCATAAAAATCAATCCCGACAAACGATGGGGTGTTATCCGTGTCGAAGGGTAAGCAGTAGTGTTTAGGTCCATGATGAGGGGAGTGACAAGATATTGCAATGGGGTGAGGCCTGGAATATCTCTATCCAAAACAATTGCGATTAGAGTTGGGCCCTGATTGCCTGATTAGTGGCATAAAAGCCCTTGTTCAAAACGATACGGGATTCAATGAAAATAAAAACCTGCAGGTGGGATTTTAAAATTTTGCAAAAATAATTACCGCCTCCGAATCCCACAGCAACAGGCCGGAATTGCGTTATTTCCACGATCGCACCTCTTGTTCAGAGAAACGGTCAATTGTGGCGCACCGTCACGAATTCGAGTTTGTCAACACGGATTAATCCCACAATCGAGCCACGGAGATGTAATTGATCTGAATTTAATCACATTTTTGCGCCAACAATTGCCCGTTTTAATCGAGCAAAAGTAATTTGAGGTTTCGATTTTACGCTTTGTCGGGGGACGAAGTTTTTAATTTGTTGGAGATTAATAGGTAAATATTTGGTCTATTTAATTTAATCTCTCGCGGAGCTGATTGCAGCAGCGCGCCTGGATTTTAATGTTTTTGAATTTGCGTTTATTTGCAGGATAAATGGAGTGGGCGGGAAAGCAACCATTGCGTTTCGCAATCCTGTTCATAAAAAAATAAATAAAAATGCAGACATTTGAAACTATAATTGTTCTTGCTTATGGAATTTTTTATACAGGGTGATTTAAGGGACTATATACTTCGTACACAGTTAGGGGAGGCAATATTGAGTGTTAGACTTATAAATATAATTAATATTAATTTTAGATTTATGAACCCAGTCACATCTAAATTGGACCGAAAAGATATGCAATGCAATTTGATCTTTCTAAATTATAATCTATTAGATGAATATAAATTTAAAAGAGACAACTAAGTATATTTGGTATTCAATAGTGTTTACAATTAATCAACAATATTTAATGTATTGCTATGAACACATTTTAAGCCGTTATGATTATAATAGCAATTAATAACATTTCAAGCATTTCAATTATTATTTTTACAAAATATTCTATAAATGTGCTAGCTTAATTTTTGCAAATTGTATAAAATAGTATTGTCCTTGATAATAATTTGTAAAGTGGTATTAAACATGTGTTAGCCATGATTTGAACAATTTTAACAATAAAATGTAATTAGAGCAAGCTTGGAAATAATGTATAACAATGTAAGATCAGAAAAAACAGACAATTGGGCTTTCCCAATAAATAATCATTAACAAGTGAATAAATACACTTTTCCCAATTCAGTGTGTTTGAAATTAATTCTATATCCTTTCGGTAGGCTGTAGTAGGTTGCATTAATTCGCAGCACCTCTGCAGAGGTTTATAAAAACTCTTAATTTGTGCATCAAGTGGTAGCTGGTTTTGCGAGGCTGTCTATTAGGTTCGACCAGTGTAATTGTAGCGCTACGCTGTGAGCTAGAGGTAAGCGGCGACCATCGTGGGAAGCAGTTGGAGCCCTAGGTGTGAGGCAACGGCTGAATTGGAGGCGGTTTCGGAGCGGTCGAGCTGCAGGGCTCCTGCAAGGCATCAGCGGCTGGTATCTGCATGCCAACGGAGAAAGAGGGGCCCAGGTATTGTGGACCTTACTGGGGCTTGAGTTAAGCCCTAGTTTCAATTGGAAAAGCAACATAAAGGCCGGGAAAGTTTATCGTAAAAGATAAATTTCGCGATATGCAAGTGGCGTCGGTTTTTTGTGCATTTCCGGGAGTGTTTTTTGTTTGCGACGTGTAATTACTTACTTTTATTGTTGTCGCCTAGGCAACACTTTAATTACGTCTTCACTGATAATTTTTCGAAGAATAGCGAACTTGTTTTGCGAACTTGTGAGGTTGGATCGCCATATTTGAATTTAGTTTCCATTAGTTAAAATATTCAGTGTTGTAGCGGTCCCAGTGGTTAAATGAGCATTGCTCAAAGCTTTTACAAGTAAATTATTAAAAAGATACCACGATATTTATGTTGATAGCAAATGTGATATGAACTGGTAAACAGATCGTGATAACAAAGAAAATTTACGTGGCCAGATAAATGGCGGCGAACCAAAGAAGAGGCACATTTGTTTCCCAACCGTCACGATCACGCAAAAATTTCCAAAACCTTGCTAAAATACCCTAATAAAAATTATAACCAGCAAGCGAGTTTGAGAGCACAGCGTTATAGCCCCCCAATAAATCCCTAGCGCAACACCGCCGGCCGAAAAAAGCAAAAATCCTCCGTGAATGAAACATATTAAGGGATTTAGAAAAACGCTCCTATCGAAAGGTAAAATTAACCGCCAATCCTAATTTGATGGCCTGTCCAGGAGCCGAGCGTGCCATCATTAACCATCATCCAGTACAACCCCAAAGTGCGAGAAATACAGCTAAAAATCGCCAAGACTTCGGCAAGAGATCAAAGCGAAGCGAAATTTAACAAAGACGCCCGGGCAAACGAAAAACTGGGACAAAGGTCGGTCTATCGGACTAATATCGCAACATTCAAAATAAATTAAATTGGTGAAAAGAAACATCACACACAGGGTTGTTTAGTATCAAAAGATAGAGAAAATTAAAGCGCATGTAATGAAACCAGGGGGCACACGGAATCACAACCAAATTAGAAGCGCAAGCTCAAAAACACATACGTTTTGACATGTGCGGGATCCAGGGCAATCAAATCGCGCCGCGAATTGAGCAGCCACACCCATCAAATTTGGTACCCATTTAATCAGCGCTTCATCGGCCGTCCATTACATTAAGTCGCTAATTAATAGCGCTGCGGAATTAAACACGGAATTTCTAAATCCATAAAAAACAGGCAGTCATCCCTCCTCCTTGGAACATTGAGCGTCGAGAAGGCACCAAACCAAGAACGGGGCTCCTTTAAATAGACGGACCTTTTCATTAGGAAGACACTCAACATAGCATCCAGCTTCGAGTCGACCAGCAGCCAATTCAGCTTCCAGGAACACCAGCAGCCAATTCAACTCCCAGGACCACCCGGCAGCCAATTCACTTTCCAGGACGATTCCGCAGCCTCTCAGCTCCGAGTCCAGCCAGCCCGCAGCCAACGCAGTTTTTGGGACTCCGAGCACCAGGAGTCACCACTCTCAACCGATCTGAGGACTCTGGGCCCCAGCCGTACCGAGGACGCAGTCGCCCAGACAGTGCGTGGACCCAGAGGCCCTGCCGACCCCGGACCAAGCCAACAACCGTCTGCAAGCCATGAACACCCCCAGGTCTACAGCGTAAGCCCAGCCCCGACCTAGTGAAGGTTCAGTCCTGCTCTCGCCGCTTTCAACGAGCTTTGTGTTTCAGAAACCGCCGCCTCCAGGAGCTGTTCGGCCCGTCCCCCAAGACGCCCCCGGATTCTTCTCTGGCCCAGGTCACCCGCGTCTGGTACCAGGAGGTGCTCCTCTCCTACCCTCGCCGGGACGTGCGTTGGTTTACGGGAACGACCCCCACTCCAACTAGCCCACCGACCCCGGATCCAGACGACACCGCGGACGACAGCGACTCGGAAGTGGCCATCCCTCGGAGAAGCCCCCTGGTACAACAATCCGGGACGCGCCCTTCGCTCTTCTTCGCCGCCGGCCGAACGATCAAGCCCCCCGTCCACGCATCCTCATTTGGGACCTGGAGGCACGCCTGACGGACGCCGAGGAGGCCGAGCTAGATGCTCTGTAGCGGTGCAGCTGCGCCGATAGCACCCACATCCCGGCCCCCGCTGGCGAAAAACGGTCACCTCCCGGACCCCCTCTTTCAGAAACTCGAGCCATCGCCAGGAAGACGTCCCGTTCCAGTCGCCACCTTCGAGAGACCGACCAGCGCCCACAACGCCCTAGCAGGGCCCGCAGTCCCGCTCGACGCCTCCACGAGATCGCCTCCGTCGCCCGTCACGGGCTTTGCCCCAGGTCGCCCCCCGGAAGACCGGGTCTAAGGCGAGGTCGCGTTGCCCACCTTCTGCCCCTAGAAAGATCGGCCCCTGTGATGAGCTCGGCACCGGCGCACGAACCTAGCATGGTTTTTGTATATTGCTTTCCTTTAGTTTTAAGGGTTAATTTAAATGTAAATATTCTAAGTCAATAATCGAATTAAAATTTACTTCAGTCAATCGTCAGTCTAGCCAAGGGTAACGTCTCCACCCCTTTTCGACTGCCGCCATTATTCGAACAACTGCTGAGCTTAGTTGGAGATGTGTTAAATCTATTTCCAATAATTTATACTAAATCAAGATAATACTTGCTGGGATCTAGAAACCCAACCTTTTCAGATGATAAAGTCTTTTATATAAATAATACACAACGATATATAAAAAAAACAATAAAAGAATTTGCTTATTAAAAATTAACATTGTAGAGCTCATATCTCATTTTTTCATGTTCCTCAAACAAATATTTTTTGAAATTTATCTACGATCTCTTTAATAAGTGTCAGAGCTATGGTCCAATTGATACTCGTATGCGCCAGACATAATTTTCTTTTTCCTGTTCTTCTAATAATTACTGTAATCGTAATGCGTATTAAATACTGTTGATTACTTGTTACACTACAAAGTATCAAAAAATATATTAAGTTATCTCTTCTGAAGTTGTATTAATCTAATGAAATACGAGTACAATTCTATTGCATAATTTTTTATTCTATTCATATGTGACTGCTCGTAATTACAATTCTTAGGACAGATTCGCCTAGTTGCTTTCTAGTTCCTGGTAAATTTCCTTGTCCCTTTGTGTCTCGTTACTCCTAACCCCGCCATAATTTCCTTAACTTGACTGTTTTAAGGACATTCTGATTTTTGCTTCAAACCGCAGAAGACATGCAAAATTTTGGTTTGATGAGTGTCCTTTGTATACAATCCGCACAATTGTTGATTATACATTGACTAGCACTTAATTAACATTGAGGAAAAAGTTATACATCGTGATATGACCCATTCTTAATAAATCCAAGATTACGAAATTATCTACATTAACCTAGGAGAACGTTTTAAAAAGCTAAACTACTGCTATGCGGTAAAATGTTTATACGTTTGAAATAGACCGACGATGTCTTGTTGATACTTAAACACAGAGAGGAACTAGAAGATATGCTGAAATTATGAAAATGTAACTTCTTTGACCCATTTCTAATTTTATTCAGGGTTACACTGGGAATATTCTCGGAGCCTGTATTTATTTATGATTATAGGCGAAAGTATGAGTTCTTCTTTCTCAACAATGGAACGGTTTAATCGCAGAAGTCGTTCGTTACATAATGACAATCACCGTGAAAGCATCTGAAATAAAGGCAACTAAAGTTACAATTTGGGTTACCAAATGGAGCGCAAACATAAATCGCCTTCTCAAAAACACACTAGAGCTCCAATAAAAAGTGAAATTCGGTGTTGCAGCTGTGCTGTGCTGTTCTACCGTCCAAAATTGAGTCTTGTGTGTCGCACGTACAACATAAGTTGACAATTGACTTTTTCGATTTTATCAAGTGTCAAGCCATTGAAACTGCGCATTACAACGGAACCGCAGTATATTTAATCCTGCGAGGTGTCGCAGCGTCGCAACAGGAGTGTGCACAAAGAACACCACCCAAGAAGCGGTAAAATTAGGCTATCTGGGAGATTTTTTTGTACTTCTCTGAATTGATTCCTAGCGCTCTAGGCTAATCAGATCCATTTGCTTGCAAGATTCTCGTATACGATTTGGAATTGAATCTTTTGTAGTCATTTATATTAATAATTTGAGTTCTGGGTTTCTTTGAATACGAACTTAGCATCATTTGTGTAATAATAATTCGAAGTGTTAAGTTAGTTGATTTTTGAGTTCCTGTTGAATATAATCAATTCAGTACTTTTTGCACGTTACCCATATTTTGAATTGCTTTAGTTGACCCTCCATGATTGTATAGTTTATCTATTCGGGTTGTATTTACTTGTAATTAATATGGTTTTGATTTGAAACACAATTATTGTTCATAATTCAAATCAGTATTTTTGCTATGTTTACTACTTACTTATTCTTCTTTATAGGTCATTGACCTGTTTTACTTCGGGTTTAAGATTTACTTCAGGCCTGTTCATGCATTATATTTGTTTATTTTGGGTTGACATTTTAGGAGTAATGTTTGATATCTATATTCGTACCTTTGGAAACTTGTACTTCCGAACAATTAGTTTTTTGTATTAAAGCATTTTTACTTCAACTTGCTTACATTTTATTATTTTCCTAAACTTATGGCTATCATCGCTTCTTTCTTTTTTGATATTAAGATTGTGGGAGATTCAACGGTAAGTTACTTTTGTTTGGATTGTTGGTTAGATTGTGCCTACTACGTATTTCGGAACCTGTAGCGTTTGGCATCTATAGTGAGTGTTTTAGGATTTATAAGATTCTTGGCTCCCTACATTTTTTAATCATCGCATCTAAGGCTGCTAGATTGTTATCGACCACACTCTGAGCTAACGGAAGTACTTCTTATTAACGTCCTAGTGATTAAACCTGTACGTTATTTTTTAAAACAATTCTTAACCTCCCTTTATACCATTTACACGTTTTTCGTTTTATTGATGGAAGTAACAACGTTCAATTACTTTCAACTCATTTATATAATACAAGATCGAATATCGTTAGAACAGTTAACTTTCAATTTGGATAAAATAATATCGTTCAATTTTTTTATAGTTTCATTAGTATCGTTAAATTAATTTTTACTTGAAAAAGCTTTGATGCCGCCTTTTCGACTTACATTTATTTAGAACTAGCAAGGTTCCCGTTCTTCGTACGGACTACAAATGTTTGTTTCTTCTTCTAAGTCTTAAATGAATTCTGCCCCCCCCTTCCCCTCACTCAATACACTGAATTAAAAAAGGCTGCAAAACAATATTTTAAGTAAAAAGAAAACAATATTCTTCCGAAAAAAGTTTTCCTTGACTCTTTTATTCTTCACGTACCTCCTGGAAATGTGTATATAATTGTCGTTACCCTTGTATAGATTGATGAAACTATAGTTTTAGTATAACAATGAGATATCATCAAAAATATGTGTACTTAGTAAATGTTGTTAGCAGGATACCTGTTTCCACCACAAGGGAATGAAATTTCAGAAATTCTCCTCTTTTATTCTAAGAGATATTGAGAAATTCGTGCCAACACAGTTTACCCTTTTTCACCCCTTAGGAGTAAAATTTCTAAAAATTCTTTCAGCCCGTTTTATTCCGAAATGAACCCAGAGGGGAAATAATTTATAATTTTAACCCCCTACCCCTTTTCAGTTTTCCCTTTTTACCACTTTAAGGCTGAAATTTAAAAAACCCTAAAACCCCTTTCTAAGGATTTTAAAAACACATCTATATGACAAAAAATAATGCTCTAACCTAACAAACACAATACATACAAGAGGTTCTATAATTCACCCCGAATGCAGATTCGCACCTTTAAGGGTTGATTAGGGCAAAATCCTGAAATGTGTTTTAATACATTTGCCTTGGATACCTATGCAATCAAACAGCAAGTCGATATCTTATCGGGTCTAAGAGATATTGAGGAATTCGTGAAAACACGGTTTACCCCTTTTCACCCCCTTACGGGCAAATTTTTCAAAATTCCTTAAACCACTTTTTAAATATTTTAAAAATACATGTATATGAGAAAAAAGAATGTTTTAACTGAAGAAACATAGGAGATACGAAGGGTTCTTTAATTCACCCCGATCCCATATTTGAACATTTAGGGGTTGGTTAGAGGAAAATCCTGAAATACGTTTCTAGGCATTTGCATTGAAAATCTTTTCAAGTAAACACCAAGTCGATATCTCATATGGTGTAAGAGATATTGAGGAATTCGTAAAAACACATTTTACCCCTTTTCACCCCCTTATGGGTAGAATTTCAAAAAATCCCTTCTTAGCACGACCTTACGTAACAAATTGAATCTTCCACTCAAATTTCAACTTCGTAGTACCAGTGGTTACGGCTCTGCGTTGATTAGTCAGGGTTGTGACTTTCCTTTATATATGTATAGAAGATAATGTGTAATCCAGTGTTATAATAAAAAATAGCTAAAATGACTTCAACATCTTTAAAGCACGTTAAATTCACTTTATCTATAGACTGTGAATAGGTTCAAACGATGTAATTGATGTTTGTAAAAAAACATATTTTTAAGCAAATTTCTTAAATTTTGTGAAAAAGTCAACTATGTTTGTTTGACTAACTAGACTTTCCTTATAGACTGTCGATAGGTAGCTACTTTATGCTTCTGATAAACGATTTTTAAATTCCTTCGTTTGCTTACTATTCGTATAAAAGTCCTACCATTTTTCTTAATTTTCTGTGATTAATTTGATTTTCTTTAGACTAATTTTCTTCTGGTGGATTGGTTATAGATGTAAATGATTTCTTTTATTTTTGAGATTTTGTAACGGTTTTCAGGAAATTAAGAACCACTCTTATTTTCTTATAATTGCAACCGAAATCTTTGGTTTTTATCAATGAATAGACACTGAGTGTAAATAAGTTGCTTTACTGTTATGATAAGCCGCGTTCTGCGATGATTTGATATGGATTTGATATTGGATATGGGTATACATCTGCTTATTAATTGCTATGATGATTTCAGATTGTGGTCTGGTTTTACAACTAGAAAATATCTCTCAACAAGTGTTTTTTTTAAAATAAATGTTGGTTTATGATAGTTACAATGTATGAGATATTGTATTGAATGTCGTCTTAGTTAGTGCAAATGAAATTCTTGGCTTCTATAATAAAATTTTCTAAAAATAGGGAAATAGTAATTTTCCTCTATATGTTTAAAAATAAGAACTATCAGATTATAATTCAATACCTGGAATAACAATAGTTAAAGATAGGAATAGGTGAAAGAGACAAATTTTTGCCATTTTCTTTTTTGTGTGCCTTGAAAATAATATCTTAACACCTGTCATTCCGTATCTTGTCGTACGCCAGTTGTAAAGTTTCGTCCCGATTCATGTCAAACTTTAGATTTTATAGCCGATTTAGTAGTGTGTTCTTATAGTATGGCTACCCACATAACCATCCAAGAGGTATGGCAATTATATTTTCGGATAATTGGTGTTTAAATGAAGTAGTAAACAAAAATTGAAGCTTACCGCTATTATTTTTTTTGCGATGAAAAAATTACCAGTTTGACCTAGTATGGCGGCCCTTTATACCCTTCTTATCAGTATGGCACATAATTTCCGTCGGGGTTTAGGGACCTTGTCTATCGATTACAACGAAAATTAGCCTTGCCGCTTTAAAAAAAAATATAATTTATTAACAATTTTCCAAAGCCGCTGTTAATATTTCTAACCGCAGTTCGGCTGCCATACTTGCGTTTTTGACACCTACTTGGGCAATATAAAAAGGTTTACTACCTACCGAGCTTGCCGCTATGACTAGTAATTCAGGTGTTATGGGCTCTTGGTCTATTCATGATCCTTCCCCTACGGGCTCAGGACTTAACCTTTTCTCTTCGCAAATTCATAAAATGAATATTAATCTCACGTATATGAAATTAATGAAGTTAATAAGTAAATGTATTTAATATATTACTTTAAACGACTTAAACTATCGTTTTTGTGAATCAGATCGTTAAAAATGCGACTAAACAGGTTTTAATCTTGTTCAACATTTTTATGTGGATTTTCAATCTAGTGATTTCATTTGAGATTTTAAATTTTGTTTAAACAGCGTTCAATATCGTATACACGACTTTTAATCTCTTTAAAATAACTTAATGTTCTCATAATCACTATTAATTGTGATAAAATTATAATTAATTTCTTGGTTTCATCTTGCTAAATAGTAGATTGTTCTAAAAGGTAAGAAAAGTGAGTTTTCCAGCGACTGTATGAGACGTGAGTGGATTACTTCTACACGATCATGGAAGAATCACTTTTCTAACGTGCCATTTCTTCTATACCATTGCAAAATCTAGTCAAAATGAAATTTGTACGTTTACATCATTAATATGATTAACGGGAATCTAGAAGTTGTGATATGTCCGTTACTATAATAATATAACAATAAAGATAGGTACTTTTCCTCCCTAGTGAAAAAACGTAACTGAAAAGAAGTACTTTTACAACTAAAATGCACTTGAAAAGTTTGAGGTTTATCAATGACATTGGAAAAAAGACTTTTGATCCAATTAATGCGATTACATTTTGTTTAAATGAGTATTACATAGGTATTTAAAGCAAACAAAAATTTGTTAAGTTATTTTAACCACTAACCACCGTAACTAAGCACTACAGAGTAATCTTAGTGTCCTAACAAATGCAGTTAAATGATTTTTAATAGCATGAAAAATGATATCTTTAAAATTATTTTAATTCAGTTAAAACTTTTTTAAATTTCAGTTTTGCATCTCAGTAAAATAATAGTAGATTATGTTATTAGGAGTAAAAGTGATACTTTATGTGGCGAAACTGAAGTTTACTTAGCCGAACGTCAGTGAGGCAAATAATTCAGCTAAGCCACATAAAGTCACTTTTGCTCCGAATAACATATACTATTTTATTAATATACATTTAAAAAAAAGGATGCATCGGCCGGGAATCGAACCCAGGCCACCCGCGTGACGGGCGAGCACTGTACCCCTGCGCCAACCTCTGTTGTTCAAATAACGCACTACTGTAATGATATATGAACATACTGAATCACCCGAGCTAATAGCACACGGCCACAGCAGCTGTCACACCATAACCCACGGCGACAGATGCTCCGCTCTGCTTAAAGGATTTATTTAAAGTAACACTTTGTCGTACTCCTTTTGAAAATTAAAACCAGCCTACGATCTAAGTCTAAAAATTAGCAAAATTTTAAGCCATCATACAATTTAATCGGTCCAGTATCTTCGGAGGAGATAGCGAACAAACATAGAAAGAAAGAGAGCAACGATTTTGTGTGCTTAAGCAGATAAAGTGACACTTTTACCTTGTCAATAACGACACATAAGTTGTCACTTTTGTGACGTTTGCGGATAAATATTAATATAGGCTGTTAAAATGGAAATTCACCTCGTCAAAAGTACAGTTAGTGTCGTTAAAATTAGTGTAAACCTTGTCAATATGGTTTTTTCCGCAACCGTCTCGAAAGTCTTTTAATACCAAAATCTGTCATTGAAGTGGACGTTTTGCTTACTGACACAAAAAGTGTGTGTTGCTACGCAACACCTTTAGTCCCAGGTTTAAAAGTATTTTTACTTTCTAGGAACTAAAAGTAACTTCCATTTGGTCGGCTGTGGATATGTAGCCATATTGATTTTAAATGAGAAACGTCAAAAATAATCAATCATCTCAAATTTTGAATATTTTGTACTTTTCTAGATTGCCGAAAAAATAATATGTACTCGTATTATTCGAATTAAAAGTGCCTCTGTTTGACTTGCAGTTTTTGTACTGTTTGAGGCTTTCGCGGTTACTCGAATTATTCTTCTTAGCATAGAATTTCGGCTTAGACCGCGTAGTATTTGTAGATGAACACCCAGCATTTTCTGGCTTAATGTGCCTTGCACCTTGTGAAGTCGAGCAAAAACCCGCGCGATGGCCATGCTCTTTGGTGGCTCGTGTTGTTTGAGTATCTTGAGAACGAGGATACTTAGGCAGATTTGGCCGTTTTGCTGTTTGTGCATCCATATTCACTAACGTTTCGCAAGACCTTGCAGCTTGCATCATCAGAGTGAAAGAGTTCATTGCAGTTTTTGCATTTGCTCAGCAAATGCAAACATAATTGCTCGTCAAACAAAGTGCCACTTTTAATCCTAATAAAACAATATACTATTAATTTCATTTAAACGAGCTTGTTTTCATTAAATGGTGGACTATTCTTTATATGTACAATTTTTACCTAGATAAAATAAGTTTTTATTTACTGCAAACAATTATATGTATATCCTTTAATGGAATTTTGGATTGTTAAACTCACTTTAAATCTGGTTGAGATGGATTTTTGTGTCAGCAAAACGATTCAATAGTGCTAAACGTATTTCTAAATGTTAATCGATCTACTTTAAAGATATTATCTCCTTAAAAAGCTTTTCCTTAAGTAATTGGTTATGTGTGAAATTGTAGTTGGGATTAGGTTATTTTCTACTAATGTAAGGTACTTTATCTTCCGGTGGTTTGTTAAACACTGTAGAGTAGCATACTTTTTCTGTGGCACGGTTCAGGTAATTTTAGGGTTGTGTTGGTAGAGATGTTGAAGGTATTTTCTTTGAGTTGATTAGATCCTTCTGCCTTACTTTTCTAAAGTTCCTGGATTTAAGGGTAGGAATTGCTTTTGTTCTGTGTATTGCATTGAATTTTACATCATCTCGTGTGATATGTTTTTGGGTTTCGACTGCTTTTGTTTTGAGAATTTAGGTGAGATGCTCTGGCCTTACAATTGTGGTTGAAGATTTTCCATATAACAACGAAGACCAGGTGTAACACATTTGTAGTCGTTTTCTCTCGCTTTATTTTCTTATATTTAAATCTGGCTTGGTGGTTTTTAGGGTTTTATTCTTAGGAACTATTGCGTATGCTGGGTTTATACAGTGTGCTATTGTATGTTTCCATTTTGAAAGAGTGCTTCTTCAGATTGCTTCTTATGCCGTAAGACGCACTTTTAATACGTTTGCACGGGGAAGCAGCATAAATATCTCTCACCTGTATCATACGCTGACAACGGTTACTAGGAAGCTTATGAACCCTCTCTCATACGATCTAGCCAAGGCAGTTACCGGTAGACAAAATAGCTTCGGTACGATACAGTGGCAAAGTTTACTTCCACCCATCCCCCACACAGAGTGTCGTAGGTGGACTGCTTCGAATTCTGTCAAAACAATTGGTATCCTTTTTAACTACTTTTATCTCTTTTTAATAAAACTAGAAATATTACAAATATTTATCAGTCGAAACATCGCGGTAGTATACATAAATCTCATCCTGGTAATAGTTGCCGGAAGAGTAAGATTTCCTCCGCAGCCAAAATTTGATGCCCGACGGAGGAGGGCTTTTATTTGGCTAAGGGCGTAATTTACTTCCGGCCTGAGGTACGTACAACGTTTTACGCACAACTGCATGGAACAAACACTTAGAATAAATTTAGGTTTTTGTAATGCCAAAAAGTGCTACCACAGTTAAGGTGCCGGGAGGTAAAGTAATTTGCGGATAGAAAAGTTACTTTACCGCCCGCGATTTTATTTTACCGCCCACAAATTACTTTTCAGCTCGCCGGGCGTAAAGTTGTACTTGCGGTCCTGGTAACTAAGATGCGAAAAATATTATAGCAGCAAGCCAATAGCGAAATACGAAATTGACTATAATATAGGATACGAATTGCTTTTGTTCTGTGGGGTGGCTTGAATTTTAATTTATTTGTTGTGATACGTTTTTGGGTTTCGAGTTTTCTTGTTTTGAGTATTAAGGTGGGATGCTTTGGCCTTGCAATTGTGGTTGAAGATTGGAGTGATTGATTATGGTCAGGTTGTCTCTTGTCTGGTCGGGGGCGTGGTCTAACACCACGGTCCGGCGGCGCGCCTTTTTCAACTAATAGCGAAGACTAGTCCTGATGCCCAAGATCAACGCAGCGTATTTGTAGTCATTATCTCTGATTTCATTACTTTTTACCTGCATTTGGGTAGGTAGTTTTTAGAGCTTGTGTTCTAGCAACTATTGTGTATGTTGGGTAGCTTACCCTTCTACTTCAATTTCAATAAAGTATAAATATTTCTGACTTGTACCGTATGATGACTATGGTTACTCGAAACTTGAAGGATCCCCTCCCACACGATATAACCAAGGTGGTTACAGGTCAGCAGAATAGCTTCGGTACGATACAACGGCAAACAAAGGTACTCCTCCCCCCACCCGTTACTCTTTTTACATACTTTTATGCCCTAATAAAACTAGAATCATTAGAACTACAGTACAGTAGGTGTTTCGACAAAAGGTTCAATGTAGAAAAATGAGTAAAATCGAAATTTGTGTAGAATTTCAGTGATTCAAATTTAGATATTTATCAGTCAACTGGTGCCTCAATCTGGCGTTGTAAGTCCGGAATTCGCTACAATATACTTAAATCTTACCCTGCTTATAAACGAAAAGTCAAGGTGCAACACATGAAAAAGTTACAAATAAATTTAGGCTGTAACATAGGGTATCTCAACAAACGTAAAATATCATAGCAGGAAGTCAATAGCGAAATGTAACATTGAATGTAGTAAATTATTTAGACATCAGTGAGAACACGTCCAAATACTGAAATAACAGCAGAAAACAAATGATTAATCAAGTAGAGTAACTAATCGTTATCACTAATAATAATTTAAAGGTGTGAAAAATAAGACATGTAAATCCTGTAACAAATATCAAAGTTGGGACAATTCGACGAGTAACAGCGAACTGTGCTTCGCTCAGAGACGAGAATTAGCAGTGAAAGTTACACCGATAGCTCGACAATCGCGTTACTAAATAAAACGAGCCGAATCGTGCCAGCATTGTATGAATATGTATGGATGTATGTGTCCTTTCAAGTGTCAATTGATGTTGTATTTTCCTGCGCCCGCTCACGGTGGATCACGTGCAAATTCTCGTCTTTGTATCTTGATTGAGCTCGCACGTGACGCGAATCCCGACGGCTTGGACTAGCTCCACTCAATCTTGTATTCGCATTTTGCCTGTATCTGAATAGGCGACGCAAAAATAGCCAAGAGCTGCACTGTGGCAAATTTAATTTCCCGGTGCTTAAGCTGCGCTTTTCTTCGGCTAGGGCGCAGCCAGCCCTGCCGAATTGCACCTTTTCGCAAAAGTGTCACGACGAACGATGCAAAAGGTATGAATGGAAGTCGTAACAAGTGGGCTACTTCTGAAAAAGCTATTCGGTCGCCAAGAAGAAAACTGAGGGCGTAGAGGTAAATTGGCAACTTTAATAAGAATTATTTACCCGGACAGCTATTTTCAATTACTGCCAAGTACGTGTACAAAGTTTAATAGATAATCGTGCTGCCATTGTGCCATTGCTAAGCATTAAAAGGACGTTCAGGAATTTTGTACAAATGAGGAACCACACTAAGGTGAAGTATCTGTATAAGACAAGTTACATTTCTGTGTTTTGTATGGCAGTATGATGTCACCAGCCAAATTAAAATGTAGTGTGCATAGGTGCATCGGCACAACCTTTATTACAAAAATTTTTTCAAGTTGACCCACGGATAATGGTGCTGTTATAATTAATAACTGTTTTGAGATTTTAGTTGCTATTTGTTTCATATGTTATTTACTGTGTATAAAACTGAAGACAGGCGGTGTTCTTTTCAGGTCCGGAAAAATTCCTATCCAGTTGAAAACTTTCTACTCGACTTTCAGGCTTTATATCAGCAGGTGGGGCTTAACAATTTTTCAGATTGGCCTGTAGTACATTTCTATCTTTAGTTTGGCGAGCAAACAATATATATATATACTCCCTCTCTACTCCACTGTCAAACTCGCTTTTAGCTTGTTGCAATATTTTAAATCGGTTTTACACCGTAACAAACTAATAAGCTTCTGATTGTGTAATAAATTTCATATAAATAGCACATCTTTATCCACAAATAACAGCACAAGTACACATATCAGAATACCGGGGGACATAATTATATAATACAGTTAGCAATAGAAAATACTAGCCAAAAATGGCTAGATTTACAATCATTATCATACGCTTTCCAAGCGAAAGCCTTTCCAGAATTTTAAGCAAGATGTATTGGTCTTCGCTTCCCTTTGTACAGGTTACATTCAGCTATTTGTTTCTGTATCTTCCACTATTATTCTTCAGTTTTCTGTTTTGTATTTTTTGCCTTCACTTTAGGATACCTTTGTACCGTAGATCTTTGTCTACATCGTCCATCCAGTGAAGATCTGACGATCTTCTTCTTCTCTTGTTTTTTTGTCTCTATTGGGTCATTGCTCTGAGTGCTCTCTTTTTCTCGATTCTCAGCACATGTCTATCCGCGGTATCTTCTGTGCCATAATAAACTTCACTCTGTTTATCGTATTATATATTTGTTGGTACGTTCTCATTCCAGTTTGACCGTTTTAGTTTTTAAGTCTAAGCTGAAATATACTTACAGAGTAGTTGAATGAACTCGTGATAGAATTACAAATAAATGAAGTAAACGTGATGGTCACTATCATCATATCATCACAAGCTTTTCAGTCGTAAGGGACCACAATCTAATTTCCCGAAGCTTACAAAATCCTTTCATGATTAGATAGATTCAGCTGGTTGTTTCTGTTCCTTCCTTTATTCTTCTCTAGTGTGTTCTGTCTTGTATTTTGCCTCAGTTTAGGATACCAATGTACATTTTCCATGCAGTGAAATGTCTAATCTTTCTCTTCTTCTCTTGGTATTGATCTTTATTCGGATATTTCTCTGGGCGCTCTCTTCTTCTCTATTATGAACACATGTCTATCCACCATATCTTCTGCGACTTAATAAAGGTTAGAGCTTTTTCGTTTATCACATTATACATTTCTTGGTTTATTCTGCTTCTAGTCTGATCATTTGCGTTTGCAAATCTAGACTTAAATATGTTTATAATGTAGTTGGATAAAATAGTGATAGAACAAACGATCCAGAAACGTGATGGTCATCATCATAAACTTTCCAGTCGTATCGGACCATAACCTGCTTTTCCGAAGCTTCCAAAATCCTATTCAGTATTTTAAGCAAGATGGATTCATCTTCGCTTCCTTTCGTATAGATGAAATACAGCTGTTTTTTGTTGTATTCTCTTCAGCTATTTTTCTCCACTGCCTGCTGTTTTATATTTTCTGTCCTCTGTTTAGAATATCCATGTACTCTACATCTTTATCGACATCGTCGATCCAGTGAAGGTTTGAGTTTTATCTTCTTTTCTTGGTATCGGGTCTCCATTCGGTCATTGCTCTGGATGATCTTTTTTCTTCATTCTAAGCACACATCTATCTACGGTATCCTCTGCACCTTAATAAACTCCTTTACATTTCGCTTAGTTCTTGGTTCATTTAGCTTCTTGTTTGACCATTTGTGTCTATGATTCTGGCTTAAATATACTCAGAGCACAGTTACATAAGCTCGCGATAGAACAAAAACTGGAGCAAACGTGATGGTTACCATCATAATGAGCTTTCCAGTCGTAGCTGACGATAACCTGCTTTTCCAAAGCTTACGAAATCAGGATTTTAAGCAAGATGTATTGGTCCTCGTTTTCCTTTGTACAGGTGTCGATGTTAGAATCAGCTGTTTGTTTTTGTTTTTCCACTCTTCTTCCCCGCTGTCTTCTGCTTTGTATTTTCTGTCTCTAATTTAGTTTATCCACGCACTGTAGATTCCTGTATACGTCGTCTGTCCAGCGAAGGTCTAATCTTCCTCTTCTTCTCTTGCTATCTGGTTTCCATTTGGTTGTTGCCTGCACATATCTATCCGCGGTATCTTCTACGCCTTAATAAACTTCACTTCGTTTATCGTATTATATTGATTCGTTCTGCTTCATGTTTGACCATTTTCGTCTATGAGCCTATGTTTAAATGTAGTTACAGAGAAATTTAATAAAATCGTGACAGAAGCAACTATAGGGATATCTAGCACCTTAAAAATTGGCATGAAGAAAATTAATTAGAAAGTTATGCTGACGTAGCACAGCAAAGGTTTAGGTCTTACGATAAATATGCACTATGATATAAAATTTACGAATGCATGGCAATTCAGAAGGAATGGAATCGGTATAGGTACGGGTAGAATTACAGAGCGTATAATTTTCAAAATATAAAGAGAAGTACGTACGCTTAAATGGAAGTAGAAAGAAGAAGATAATTGAGGTTAAAGACGAGAAGAAACTCATATCTGTGTGTACTTTTGAATATGATCGGACTGTCAATAATTTGATAAAGATAAATTGTTACGTGCTAAAAGCATATGGCACTAATACTAGTAGTTTACGGTATACAAGTAGGGAATAAAATATCAAGTGGGAATAACGCTGTGAAAGCTCATAAAAATTAATATCAGAATGGTAATGGTTGTTACTACAGGGTAGAAAATAAATAACGGATTTTGTTTTGAAAAACGAGTGACAGCATTTTAACGTGCAAAAGGTTTCGTGGAAAATAATGTGATAATCTCGCAATTTTTCGTGGTTTTGGTTATAGTAGGTGAATACTACTGACCGCCCGTCCTGGTAGGGAATTATGGGAGCGAGTATCATTTTCCGACGGATGTAGATTCGAGCACAGAAGCGATATAGGAACCACGGAAAACGTTTGCATAGTTTATTGCCTGTTATCAGGGCACGTATAATTATTCTGGCATCTACCTCATTCTATCTTGAAATTCGATATTATAGCAACAAGTGTTAGGCGTATAACCTACGGGAAGTTAGTCTGCTGAAAATCATCACGCAGTTTTGGAGTCTACGTGCAGCAGGTGACAGCCGGCGACCGGGCTCTGACAAGCTGACATTTGTTAGGAGTCATTGGATTTATTAAGCCTCTACTAGTATAACAACAAACAGATAACTGATTTAACTAGAATCTGATGGTCTTTCACATATAAGAACAGTGTGTACTCATTAAACGTATTGGTTTAAGTTAATTGGGGTACCCCGTGCAAATAGTAGTGCCTAATTGAATAACTGTCAAATCAAGGAATACAACGTGTGAGAAATAATAAAGCTAGCTAAAGGTATTGCTTTCTTTCATTTTCTTCGTAGACATTGAGTTCAATAGTCGTATTGACAGATATAAAGTGAAGTTATAAGTGTCTTGACCTATATTAGTGTACTTGAGTCAAACTTGTTGGCGCTCCCTTTTAACATCTTAATTAAAGAATTCGGGACGTTTTCACTTGAGACGGGCCTCAAGTACACTTTTATGGCTATCAATTGTTGAGTTAAAAATATAGAACGCCGATCTAAAGGTAAGTAAAAAGCTAACAAAATCTTGGAATTGGCTTAAACGAAGAACAGAGATACTGTCGCATATGAACATTTGGCCATGTTGTTGATCTGGAATGAAAATAATTGTTGCACAGTTAATTTCAATGTTGTTGAATGATGATCAGAAGCGAATATAAAGGTCAAAATTAAGAGCCTTTTGCGTCAGTTGAAGGAATATTAATTTGAGTAAACATTTTATAAGGAAAGTGAAGACGCGAATCAAAACTGATTAAATCCACCTTTCCAACTTCATTCTTGTTTATATTTGACGTTACCATAAAGAAATATACTGGAATTGTTACCTTTATAGATTTAGATATATTTTTATTTTGATAAACATTAAGACAAATATAAACAAGAAAATAAAAGGTGAACCTACTCAGTTTGATCTTTATCTGCTATATCTTGCACCATCCGACTATTTTATATACACATTAAAGATATTTTGCAGAATTAGATATGATCAGACTATTCAAGCTGTGGAGCACTAATTTGCAAACCGAAATCCAGATTTCTGCAGGAAGTAACCTGGGAGAAAACTATTTTAAATGAAAGAGTTTAATTTGTAATAGTAGGCCGACCATTTATTAATGTATATTTCTGTTTTGTCCATATTTAGTAACTAGAACTCGTGGCCAGCCTACGTCTGGCCCTGCCAGCGTAAAGAAACCGTTAACAATAAAAATGCTTCCTTAGGCTGGTGGCCAGCCGACGTCCGGCCTTGCCAGCGTTAACAATACAAATGCGGTCTCGCCATTTGTGCGCGCGCGCCACTTGCTAGTATGCAGGCCGTTCATGCTGAGTGTGCGCGCGCCAGCTTACGTCTGGACGGCGACCGGCGGCATCGGCTCTTATAATATAAGATTTTGAGGTTGCCAAAATCTTTATTTTTAAAAATATACAAAGTTGTGTAGATATTGTCGATAAGCACATGCACTTTCAGAATCTGCAGAAAAAATGTGTACTTGGCCGAAAATGATTCCTAAACACTTTTGAATTCAATTTAAGGGCATTCTCTATATTCGGATTTTAATGGTTTGGTTGAAACGTCTTGACTCTCTTAAAATAAAGAATCTGAACATTTCGACGCGACTTGTGCAAGGGAGTTCCTGAAATTTTCGAGGTGGATGCGCCGTTGAGTGGGATATATTTGTTTGATGCCACACGCTTATCAATACAAACACGGACGCGAAAATAAACCCATTGTGTATGTGTGTTAACGACTGAATGCTTCCGTATAATGCCCTACAATTCATGGAAAATCTCTTTACAATGAGGAAGAAGCCTATTCTGTCGAAACCAATATGTGCAAGCCATTGCGAATACAATCTGACAGACCTCTATTATACCGTACAAGGCATTTTATTTATTCGTTTGGGGAGGGCTCCATCTGCTACACGCATTAGAGACAAATATCCCATCGGGAGATATTAGGCGAGGTTTAATGAAACCCCAATTCTTGTTTGAGTTTTAATCGGGTTTCTTTTGATGCAATTTTGAATTGTTGCGGACACTTTAGTTTTTTTTTTGTATAGTTTGGGGGTAGGTGCAGTTTTTATAGTGTTATGTGTCTGTCTTTATTTCAAATTCTATAAGTGTAACGCCTTTAATCGTATAGCGAGCAAATATTCTTGTTTAAGAATTATTGAACATCCTAAGAAAATGAGCGGAATACAGCGTCTCCCAGACAAGAATGCACAACTTGAGGAATTCTTAAAAGGCAAGAGATAGTCATTTGGTTAAATTGGAGGAAATATGTAGCATAATTAAGTGTAACATCTTTGCTGTATTTAAAACAAATGTTGACATTCTTACGACACTTATTAAAGAGGAATTCAAATTTTAGTTTAAATTTTCATTGGTATTCTAAATATGCGCCAAATGTGACATGAAGGTAATTGAAAATGCCTTATTTTTGACTTTTCACACTACATACAGTTTGGTACCCCTATTTTATTAGATAATAATTTTTTTCAGAACACTTAATCATAATCATAATGGTTTATTGTCCAACAGCAAATGCTAATTACAGGACAAGAGAGAAAAAAACGGAAATTTATATGAGCGATACAATATAATATATACACATAATAAAATACTAAACACATATAACAAGATACTAAAAGACAAAATATTAAATAACAAAATATGTACTAACTATTAACAAGAAATTATTAACCTAGCAACTCTTATAAGTACTAATCTCTAATTTAAAGCACGCAGTAAAGACGACAGGCTACAATTAAATATGTCACAGTTCTTACAGATTTCATTATACATAGAGCATATTATTACAACAGGTGATTTTTTTTAAATAAATTTGTTTTAGCAAACTGAACGTAAAAAGTGTAATTATTTCTAGTATCTATTCTGGGGGTATAGAAATTTAGTTTAGGCAGTTTATAGGAACAATCAAGCATATTGTGAGTTAATTTATATAACACAGTCAATTCTATTATTCTACGTGTATGTTCAAGAGATGGTATTTCAAAAGTATTGCAGAGTAAATCATTGGAAATTCCTCGCTTGGAATACACAGCATGTGTTTTAAACCAGAGATATTTTAAAAATAAGCTTTGTACACCTTCAATTTCCTTCTTGTGACATTCATAATATGACAATCATACCAGAGCACAATATTGAAGTCGACTTCTGACTAGGGCACAAAACAGTGTTTTCAAAGTTTTAATAGTTGAAAATTCTCTACCGTTATGCATTATAAATCCAAGCATTTTACTCGCAGAAGAAGCTATGTTCAATATATGTTTACCAAACGATAGGTCCTTATCAAAAGTAACACCAAGATCTTTGGTTTCATTACAGCGAACAAGTAATTGATTACTGATAGTATAATTATACAATACTAGATTTAGTTTTCTCGAAGAAGTCATTACTTTGCACTTAGAGATATTCAAGTTTAGTTTGTGCGTGCCACACCATTCAGAGATTTTATTCAAATCAGATTGTAGTTTAACACAGTCATTTAAAGATTCAATGGAAGAAAAAAGTTTTACATCATCTCCATACATCAAAATTTCACAGTGGATATTATCACATGAATCATTGATAAACAATAAGAATAGGAGTGGACCTAGATTCGAACATTGGGGTACACCAGATTTAGGAGAAAAACTGCGAGATATGATTCCATTATACGTGACATATTGGGTTCGATCTTGAAGGTAAGATGCAAGCAGCAGAATTAATGAATCACTGAAGCCATATGTTTTTAATTGTTGCAATAGTATGCCATGAATTATTCGATCAAAGGCCTTGGAAACGTCAGTGTAGACGACGTCTACTTGGCCTTGATTATCGACAATTTCAGAAACAAATTGAGTGAAGCAACATTAGTAGTAAAGATCGAGCGTTTCTCAACAAACCCGTGCTAATGTGGAGAGATAATTTTTGCAATTTGTTTGTATACTTGGTTACACAATATTGTTTCGAATAATTTAGAGAAGTTTGATAGTATGGCTATGGGTCTATAATTGGTTATGTCTGCTGGGTCACCGCTTTTGAATATGGGACACACTTTAGCAATTTTCAAACGTGATGGAAAGGTTGAGGTTTTCAAGCAAAGATTGAAAATAACTTGTAATGGATGAATAAATACATCACGACAGCCTTTAAGCACATAACTAGGGACTTGATCAACGCCAGAAGTTGGTTTATTTTTGAGTTTGCGAAAAGCAAGGACTATATCTTCTTCGGAAATTGACTTAATATTTAATATAGGAAAATTGCTAACAGAAATGAGATTATCAAAGTCTAGAGGACTGGAAACCTGATAAACGCTACTGAAATGTTCAGCAAAAGCATTAACTACGTCATTCGAATTATCAAGGAGCATTTCATCTTTACTAGCTTTCCGGGTATTCTTGAAGTACCTTTTTTGGATTGAACAAATGCCCAAAAATTTTTGTTATCATAATTAATTGAGTTTTCTATCTCAAATAGGTATTGCCCATAAGCGGTTTTGACTTGTACCTTTATCAGTGCGCGCAGCCTCCTAAACTCTATCAAATCTTGGTTAGAGTGATATTTCCTATATTTGTTATAACGGATACTTAACTTTAATGTTATTTAGAATTTCTTGCGTATACCACTTCTGGTATTTACATTTACTACCTTTGTTTTTCAAATATGGTACATATTCATCAAACACACTATACAACATGTTATAGAAAATATTACATGCTTCATCGGCAGAGGCGCATTGATCCAATGCTGACCAATCAACTAGATTTAATGCACCAAACAATTGCACAAAATTTGCTTTTTTAAAATTATATTGTTTGTTTTTGCGAGAAACAGGGAAGTTATTACAATTTTTGATCTGTAGATCAAACGAAATCGCCAGTGCTGGATGATACGCATCTTCTTTTATCAAAGGCTTGCTATCATGCTTAACTTCACACATAAAACTAGCTAACACAAGATCCAGTAATTTGTTGTTTGAGTTATAAATGTAATTCGCTTGATATAAATTTAAAATATCGACATGACTTAATAATAGAGAACTAACATCTACAACATTTTTATTGTAAATATTAGGGATATTGATGATTTTTGAGGCTTTCACGGCCATTGTCATTAAGTAACAAACAACTTCCGAGATTGGACCGTGTCATGATTGAGATCGAAAAACTCAACGATTTGCCCACTTTTGTAAGGGGCTTCATCAGGAGGAAAAGCAAAAGAGCACGGTAGCTCAACGTGTTAACCACGCCAGAGGCGAAACTATTTGCAAGGGAAGGGACAGAAAAGCACGGTAACTCAACGTGTTAACCACGTCAGAGGCGAAACTCGACTAACTATCGGAAGGAGAAAAGCGAGGTTCACACGTTGAGTTACCGTGCTCTTCTCTCCCTTCCCTTGCAAAGAGATTCGCCTCTGGCGTGGTTACCACGTTGAGTTACCGTGCTCTTTTGCCTTTCCTCCTGATGAAGCCCCTTACAAAAGTGGGCAAATCGTTGAGTTTTTCGATCTCAATCATGACAGGATCCAATCCCGGAAGTCGTTTGTTACTTAATTAGGGATATTAAAATCACCTATGAATAACAGGTTTTTTTATTCGCATAATATTTCAAGATCAGCAATTGATGGTGTTCGTGGTATATAAATAACAAACACATAGAAGCTACAACATGAAAAAATACAATGACAGCCAACAATTTCAAACGACGGTAAAATTTGTAGTAGTTGAGATAAATCGAGGACCTCCGATACTCTTTTGCGGCGTCGAGATGTTCTAGACCCACTCTAGGAGGTGGTGTGCTTCCCGCAATCAAGAAGGACATCTCGAGGCCGCAAAACAGTATCGGAGGTCCTCGATTTATCTCAACTACTACAAATTTTACCGTCGTTTGAAATTGTTGGCTGTCATTGTATTTTTTCATGTTGTAGCTTCTATGTGTTTGTTATTTATATACCACGAACACGGGTCTAGGACAACTCGGCGCCGCCATCTCGGTGCCGCCACTTCGGCGCCGCCATCTCGGCGCGGGGCCAGCTCGGCGCCGGGACAACTCGGCTCGGAGCCATCTCGGCGCCAGCCAACTCGGCGCAAGGCTATTTCGGCGCCGAATTCAAATTTGCAAACTACAGTGTACAGTACGTAAGAAAATTATTATAAACAAATAATAAATAAAGTGATCGCCAAAAAGCTGGCATTAAATGAAAACGAAATTATTTATAATTTCTTGGAAAATCAAACACTGACGACCAGAGGTGGTTGCGAAGTGATTAAAAATGGGCCAAAACAGAAGTTGTCAAGTGACTTCCGTTATCAGTAAAATTTAACATTTTTTAAAAATAATTACGAGAAATGCATTTACTAGCCAAGATAAAGACAAAATTTAAGAAAAAAAGTTGTTTTCTGGCCTTAAGATTGTTGAGTTAGCTTAAACTAACATACAATAAAAAATCGTAAGGAAATCTTGCTTAATCCTCGAAAAATTGTACTTTTTGGATTTACACAACTTCGAAAAACGCCATTTTTTACCTAAGTAAAAATCACTCAATATATATAATACTGGCTAAATAAGTGTTCGGACAAGCTGTCATCCTGTATAAAGTAAAATGTAAACATTACCAGTATTTTTTTATATACAGTATGTCCCCGAATTGGGTTACAACGAGGAAATAAAACATATTTTTGACTTCTCAAAAAAATCACTTTTTATAAAAAAACCCTGCTTGCTCTCAAACTAAAAATGCATTTGTCAAAATTTAAATATCTCCTTTCGTATACGGGGGAGGTTCGTAAATATGAAAATGGCTCAAGAATAATGTAGCCTTATTTTTTAAAATATACAATAATGTTAATTGGAAATATTTGTTATAACATTTCTATTAAAAATTATAATTGTTTTGAATTGCTATTGATGTTTGGATAGCGTATTATTATTTTCTTTAAGATACCTGTGTTTTTGTTGACAGAAATATGAGATTTTTAGCATCAATTTTGGGTGACATAAATTTCAAGTTAAGTGAACGAAACTGAAATTGGACAATACACTCTTATCGTATCCGTTAATATATTAACGTTGAAGTATCACGTTTGGTAATTCTCAGAGTAGTAGAAGAATAAGAAAAACCAGTAAAATTTGTTTTTTAGAGCAGGTGGCTGTGACTTTATATTTGACACCTACTTGTAATTCTAAGGAAGTTTTTCAAATAACATTATTGTATATTTTGAAAAATAAGGGTGCTTTATTCTTGAGCCATTTTCATATTTTAGAACCGCCCCCGTATACGGAAGGGGATATTTAAATTTTGACAAGTGCATTTTTAGTTTGAGAACAAGCAGGGTTTTTTATAGAGTGATTTTTTTGAGAAGTGAAAAATAAACCTTTTTTTCCTTTTTGTAACCCAATCGGGGGACATTGTATATTTATATACATAGTGATTTTTCAATTGATTCTTTCCGTTTACCAGGAAATAAAGCTAAAAAATATACATTTTTTTATTTATCACTTTTCCGAAATATCACCTGTCAACTAATTTTCCATTATAATTTTCTTAATGTTATTGCCACAATAATGCATGTTTATGACAATAATGAATGAGTGAATATGCTTATTATTTACTGGGAGTGTCGTCAAAATGCCGCTGCGGCATCGCTCTTGTACGCGGAACGTGTGTGTAGAAGCGAATGCTCATAATTTTGAACATATCATTTAAGTTAGATAAGTTTAGTTTAACTTTCGTTAAGTAATTTTAGTTCTTAATTTGAAACTTTTTAACACCTTGTACCTTCCTTAGTTTTGTTATTTCGCAAAAGTGGTAAATGGAGGAAAAAGCTTACTTTTTTAGCTTTATATCCTGGTAAAAGGAAAGAATCAACTTAAAAATCATTCTATATATATACAGTGTGTCCCCGGATAGGTGAAAAGTAAAAGGTAAAAAAAATTCTATTTAAATTTTCATTTTTTTGGGGGCAGCCCTGCTTGGTTAAAGGCGAATTTTTAACAGCATTTCACTTTTGAAATATCAAGTATGCCTTGGAAATTTTCAAAAAACCTATTTTACTGTAGAGTAGCGTGCCTTTTAAGTAGCAAATACGACAAAAAGTTATTAAGAGAAGTTATTTAGAATCAAACATCTAGGCTCCTATACCAAATTTTAAAATCCTCGGCCAACTTTGATCTCTCACATTTTCTTTTATGGTCCCATAGCAAAGACTTTTACTTGTAACAACGACTGCTATGGAAAAACAAATATTTTTTGTTAACAATAAAATTCTTTGATTTGGGAAATAAACATTAAAGAAATATTTGTCACATACAAGGCACTTTACTTAGTTAGAAAATGGCGTTTTTCGAAATTGTGTAAATCCAAAAAGTGCTATTTTTCGGAAATTAAGCAAGATTTCAATGAGATTTGTTATTGTGTGTTAGTTTTAGTTGACTGAACAATCTCAAGGCCAGAAAACTTTTTTTAGTAAAATGTGTCTCTATCTTGACTAGTAAATGCATGTTTCGTAATTATTTTAAAAAAATTTAAAATTTTACTGATAACGGAAGTCACGTGACAACTTTTGTTTGGCCCATTCGTAATCACTTTGCAACCACCTCTGGTCGTCAGTGTTTGATTTTACAAGAAATTCTAAATAATTTTTTTTTGTTTGATGCCAGCTTTTTGGCGTTCACTTTATTTATTATTTGTTTATAATAATTTTCTTACGTAGTGCGCACTGTAGTTTGCGAAATTGAATTCGGCGCCGAGATGGCCTTGCGCCGAGTTGGCTGACGCCGAGATGGCTCCGCGCCGAGATGGCGGCGCCGAAGTGGCGGCGCCGAGATGTCCGGCTTCGTCCTCGAGTTGCCGCAGTTGTTTCAAAATTGCGATCACACCGGTAAACATTATACGTGTCCCCGCAAAAAAATTCAGAGCTATTAATATCATTTAACAGCCACGTGTCGCTTAAAGCAAGAATGTTGTACTCACAATCACTTACATTAGACACAAACTCAAAAAATTTTCCACGTATACTACGCACATTTTAGTAATAACACATAAAGACATTGCTGTTGGAGTAAATTAGTTTTTTCGAATAATAGTAGGTAGGCCATTGGTGTATTTAATTGTAAGATCTTTTTCCCCTTTTTCAGTGCGTTCTTTAAGTTCATCACGGCATTCTTGAAGTAATCGTCTTTAATAGGACGTTTCATCTTTTTTTAAAGTTACGTTTTTGAATTCGGTAGAAGTATTTATAGCAAATTTATTATGGAGAATACCATAAACTTCATGGCTACTATTTTGAGAGATCCGAATAGGACGATATATGCGAGCATTTTCTGTTTTCTTACCTAGATGCAGAATCTTATCGCGGGCCACAGCCAAGCCTGCATTGGGTTTTACAACGCAGTAGGTTGTTTACAGTATCAAGGTCTGAGATCATCGACTTCTTTGATCACGGATTAAAAAAACTGAGGAGATTGCTCTCTTTGGATTTGGCTCTTTTCAAGTTTTTCGAGTCTAATAATTAAATTACTAAGCATTACCTTTAATTCTGAGAACTGATCGGTGGACTTAATACGTTTTGAGTCATCTACATCAATTTGAACGCAGGCGATATGAAGATGACCCTTACAGCCATGACACTGCAAAGATGGATTGATATCTTGCTTCTTGCACAGCAAACACAGATTAATTGGCATTATTGCACTATATGTGCTTGTAAACACACACACACGTCAGTATTGCTTGACCGCCTATTTATATAATCACCTTTTGATTTTAAGCTCTGTCTGATTAATCAGAAATAAACGAATGCTCTAATTGGAAGAAATACAATTCTGATACGTATTGTGGAAGACAAGACAAGGCAGCAGAAATAATTCTATAACAAAACAGAAATTATGGAGAGTTACTAGATCCCCTATCGGGTGTGACGAGGAATAAAAGAGTTGGCATTACCTGGTGGCGAAAGTTGTATTTGATATTTTGCCGGCTGGTAGATATCGGCCTTATTGGGCTAACTCGCGAGAAGGGTCGGGGTTCCAGCTTCGCTGAAAAAGAAAACTAAGGGAGAGGGCGCCAGGTCTTCGACGTCGACAAATCCTTGAGTCGGACCTCCTTAAGGTATGGGATAAATCCAGCAAAACAATCAGCAAAGACCAATAACTTATCACAGCATTTATTGAAATGTTTGGTACTATAGTGCAAGCGGCGACAGTTAAGCAAGTACAAAGACACATACGCATGCAATAATAAATATGTAGGACGAGGCAGGCAATGGTATAACAAAAAGATGGGTTCTGCATGATCAATTAAATATATATATATATATATCAAAGCGGGCAATGATAAATCTAATGCTATAAATTAAAGGGTCGCTGCATTAGCAATTAAAATGTACTCGACCTGTATCAACAAAATTATCGGCGTTCCGCGAAAAATTAACCAATAAACGATTTGTGTAATCAATTTTCAATGCGTCTGTACAAGGTAGGCACCACTAATTTGCACGCACCCTATGAAATGGGGCGCGGCAAGACAGAGCAATGCAAGTATCTAGCTAATGTTTAGCCCCGAGTGTTAGCTCGAAATGACATTAAGACGATACTCAAAATTTCTAATTTGCGAAGACCCCGTTCGAAGGTATGCGCATACGATATCGAGGGAGTTTCTTAATATAAAAGCATCAGTATAATGAATAAACGCTACAACAACCACTTTAATATGCTCTTAAAAATATTGTTTAGACGTAAAATTGCGTAATCAAATCACGGAGGCTTGAATTCGAGCAAAAGGCTACCGAGATCGGGTCGCCGAAAAGTTGCTTGCAATTTGTGTTGTGATTTTAAACTGCAAATGGCGGAGAACGAACTCCGATAGAGAGGGGCGAAATTGCCGTCTTGGCTGTCAAGCACAGCTAAAACGCGCTACGGGTAAGTGCAAACATCCTACTATAATTCTTCCAAAGCTTCAAGTACTATGGCACTCTATTTTCTAGGAAATAGCACTGTGACGCAGCGAGGAAGGTTAAACTTAAATGAAGCCTCCAGCACCACCGTACCGGCAACCCGGAATCAAGGTCGACATACTTCAGGTAAGCCGAAGTAACTTTAAACAGTAGCTTTCAATACGTGGCAGCACAATTACTGCAGCTAGCCCTAACTTGAATCTAAAAGTAAACACCTAAAATGAGGCGATGAGTATATCCTGCCCTCGTACTATCTGTACGAATGGTTCGCCAAACCAGGAAAATGAATATACACGATATACATAGCATGCCCTAAGATTAACTGTGCGAAAGGTTCGCCTAACTTAAAAAAAAACACATGACGAGACGAGTGGGATAGCGTGCTCTTATAATATCTAAACGAGTAATTCGCTTGCAGAAGTACACACCCAAATCTAATTATTCCACTTGTTTCCTTGTAGTCTGAGCACCTGGGGCAGCAGAGAGGTGAGGTCCAAGGATATCTGCCCCTAGCAGCAGCTCGAGCGACGTAGGTAGCCTTGCGTCGACGCCAGGGGAGGCAGCTTGGGGACTGCAGGTAGGCGTAGGGCGAACTATTATTATTCCTCTAGCGGAGTCCAGGGGAGTAGATTGCGAAATTTAATTGCAATTTGTCGATTACAGGTGCACATGGCTGCATTCCAGCGATAGATTGGTTCCCAACAAAAATTGGCTGAAAACGTACAAATTTACCAAGTAAGCCCCCGATTATAAAACAGGAGCTATCGTCAGCTTACCTAAAGTTGAAGGGTAGCCACAGCGAACGTGCAAGGGTAACGTTGGCCCAAAATAAATCCGCCGGGCGTGTGACGTAAGTAAACCAACAAAACTAATAATAATTACGAAGTCATAAAAGGGCATTTGTACTTCTAGATCCTCCATATAACAAAAGGGAGTGGAGCCAAACCAACGAGCTTTTCGAAGCACTAAACTGCAAGGCCACAACCACCATGCACGAAATTTTGAATGCAAAGAACGTGAGAAATCCAACCAAATGTTCAAAATCCCAGGTTATCAAACACTTCCCAAAATTTTGAAAAAGAAACCTCAAAAAAACCTCCTGAAAAATTGAACTGTAGCATGAGATAACAGCACTGCAATTGTAATAAATCAGGCCAGGAAATTGTTGTTAATAAATGCGCCTAAGGTTTCCTAACCTCTAGGCGTGAGTGTATGTGGAAGTAGGGTAGAATAAATGCAAAAGATGAAATTTAGTTACTTACTGGGGGAATTGCATGCGAAATTACCTATTAATTATAATGAAATGCTTTAAACTAAAATACAACTAGCTGTCTTCACTAGAGCATGCGAAATTACAAATTGCAGCCACCTACTAAAGCTTCAAAATACAATTCAACTACCAAATTTTCTCTAATACAGGGGAGGCTATAAAATATCCGTAACACGGGTGCCTCTCTAGGTGGCGGATAGGGCTTGTTAGATAGCAGATACGGATGAATCAAATAGCCGGCGTGGAGCAAATCTAGCACAAAACGTTGAAGAAGCAACTTTCAAGTAATGAATTTAATGGTTTGAATGACAACCGATTTACTGCCGGTATAAGCCAGTTCTCTCTTGCCAGCCTATAGCTCAGAATGGGTTAATATTTTGCCCTTAGGTTGGAAAACTGATTCTAGAGGCGGAGGAACCTTTAACAGAAGGGGAACGGCATAAAAATGAAGAATGCCAAGAGGGACGACTACATTAAAATACTACATGGCTCTACTAAATGCACTTTAAGTCTATGTCAAATTCGAGGCTGGCAGGTTAGGTTTTGCGTTAGCCTGTGTCAAGACTGACGCAAAACCTAATCTGCTAACCTAAAATTTGTTACTTCCCTCACTAGTGAAGAAAGTGATTTACTTTCATCACTTGTGATGCAAGTACCTACTTTCTTCACTAAATTGAGTGAATAAAATGCCATTTTCACAGTTAACGTTGGAAAACAAATTTACCAATGCTCTAGCAAATTACGTTCCCTTCTTGGAACGCGTAATGGAGGCCAAATATAGAAAACTCTGTAATCAGATGTATGCCGATGAGAAAAAAAATGCGAGGAAGCCAGTAATACTTAACTGGAAAGTTAAGAATAGTTTGAATGGGTTTTATAATTGCAGTCTCTTTTAAAGTACTCTCCATCTGGCGCGATGCACTTGTTCGAACGTTTTTACACTGATAAAAACATTTCCGAAAGTTTTCCATGGGAATTCTGTCTATGGGCTTCTAGTTCACTTCATTAAAAATATTTTCTTGCAGATCTTGTTTCATCCATGAAGAAAGTCGCAAGCAGGGATTTGATCAATAGAACAATTTTGGATAACTGATTTGCTGTTTTTACCAAAAACTGTTCGACACTTAAAACCATGTGAGCAGTAACATAGTCTTGTTGCAAAAACCAATCTGCTTCTCCACATTTCTGGGCGCTCTTGTCATACGTTCTTACGCAATCTTATAATAATGTCGACTTAAAAATAGTAATTTATTATACAAGACGATAAAGTTAAATTTTATCCACGAGTGAATCGTTTAACGTCGAGACGAAGTCGAGACGTTAATGATTCAAGAGTGGATAGAAATAACTTTATCGTCGTGTATAATACAATATTTTTTTCTATAGCAAGAACTTTAACAATTTCAAAAGAAAATAATGACAGTCAATCACATTTCAAAATGTCAGTAGCTAGATTGGGTTGCTACGATAATAGGAAGCTGTCATATTTAATTTAAACAAAAGTTAGAAAATTAAATTACTTTATCTATCCTTGATGTTAAAGTGCTACTTTATCTACCCTTGCTGTTAAAGTAAAACTTGACCTTTTGTTTTGAGTTGATAAAAGCACACTTTAACATGTGCTATAGAAAAATAGTAATTTATTGTCTATTTAAAAAAAATTTTGCGCACAATTACGTTGCAACGAAAAAACACATTAACATTTGATAAAACTTCTTGGGCTTCGGCGAATTTTACGTTTCCATCCGTTGGTTGTATGCTTGGTTTGTTTCCAGATCGTAATTGTAGTACTGATATTCATCCCCTGTCGTAACTTGTGAAAGGCAGTATGCTTCATTTCGAATATGGTCCTTCAAATCGTGACGCACAATCACACCATTGCTTTTTTGCTTCCCGTTTGACTTTTAAATCGTCTGTTAACATCTGCTGATATGAACTCCGAAACAAATCCGTTAATTAAAAAAGAACACGAGAACGACACGGGAAAAAGTTTCATGAAGAATTTGGAAAATGGAGTCTGATCATTAAGAAATCCAACCAGTATAAATGTCTCGGGACAATAATAGATAGCACAGGAACTTACAAAAAAGATGTAAATAGAATAGTACTAGGAAACGAAGCTGGACGGACACTATATGCATGATATGGTATATTAGCATTTTACGAGAAAACAAGAAGGGGATAAATGCCATAACACAGTTGAGAGTATACGGTGCAGGAATGTGGTAACTAATAACCAGAATCATAGATAAAATTGAAGCTGTAGAAATAGACAGCATTAAAAATGTCTAAAACTTACATAATGAGATATATTATCAAAAAAGAAGTAAATCACAAAATTTGTCATAAAAACAGTAGAAAATATGTAATATTAACAATATGAACGTGCACAATAGATGTCAAATTAAAAGTGGCCAAAGAAGATCCTAAGATGGTTAGCTATAGAAAGAAGAAAATCAGAGGCTCAATAACTACATTAACACCCTATACTTGAAAGAAAAATAATCACAACAAGGGAGGCGGTTGTGGTAGCAATGATTTTGATTTGATTGAAATTGTAATTTGATTTTTAATCTGACTTTAATTTGATTTGATAGCAGTCAGTTTGGATTTGAATTTATTTCTCTTTTGAATAGGTACATTAAGAAAACTGTAATTAGGTGTCATACCTGTTGTTTTCTTTTTTAATAAATAAAATAAAAAATAAAATATCTTAGAGCCGATAAGACTTCGAGCTTCTGTTTACTGTAGACTTTTGTGCGTGGTGATGAGCTATATCCATAACTATCAGAACACATGAATCTAAACGAGAGAAGTTCGATAAACGGTAACGTGAGGCTGATACCTTCAGTTACTGTTCATATACATACTCAGAAAACCTCGAAATGGATGAACGAAGTATCATGAAGACGAACATGGTAAACGACAATTTATAATGAAAAACATCAAAGGTCCAATATGGAATATGAAAGGTGCCTTATCAACTAAACAAGCAGAAATACAAGACATTATAAAAATAAAAATATTAACATTATGGTCTTAATGAAAATCAAAAAGAAACTCAGAGGGAGAATAGTCTTAAACGAAAATTTACTAATTTGGAGGAAAGTATAAAAGAAACAGAGAGCAAATTCCCATATCCCGAGTCTGAGAGCCTGAGCAATAGAAAGGAAAAACGGAGGTACAACGTTACAGGCAGGTTAGTGAAAGAAGTTAGTTGTTTTGAGAACAAGAAGAGTACAGATCAGTTATTGTAATTTATGTGCTATAAATATCACTTATTAGATCCAGAAAAGGCCCTACAAGACTGAGTAATATGCGCAACGAAGTCGTTAGAACAGAACTAGATGTTGTTGTAATTGAAGACAAGATTGCAAAATATAGAACAAATAGAGAAAGACATTTAAAAAGAACACGTGAAGAACAGCTTGTTACGGTATTAAAAGAACTTTACGACACCCACCCAAGGTGAGCATCGCACCACGGAATCAGTCCTGAAAAACTGGCACACTTGCCCTGAAATCGGTTCGAAATAGGCTAATAGGCCACGGCTGGGAGTCGGGCGTGAGTCACACGATACGTTCTGGGCAAGCGTGTTGCGGCATAATATATATATAGGGTATGTCGAAATCATGAGGGCGCCACCAAGCCTGTCGTAACCCGGCTAACCGGGCCTGGACGGTTAGACGGGAGCGAAGCACGCAAAATACTCCGCCGATAGGATTACTCAAGAATTGCAAGGTCAAATAACAATTTCGGGATTGCCTTATGCAAGGATTGTAATTAGTTGTCAATCCGACCGCGACTACGCAGCTGTCTTACCCACCTGTACGCTCAAAGCTCCCTCGTTCCGTCGTACAATAATCAGTACACTGAAGGGGGCGCTTGTCTGAAACAGAGCATGCACAAGTCGAAACAAAACAATAGTTCCCTTAGCTAACAAATCATGTATTGACTAACGGGTTACAATGGTGCAGCAGAGTGCGTCGCCCTATACCTATAAATAGATTATAACTAAGAACACCAGCTGGCGCGCGCTCTAAACCTAGCGACAGATGTTGAACAGTAATGAACAAATTAGCACTCGCAACATGGACAGTCTGTAATTTTGAATGAATGTATAAATATGCTGGCGCGACGCCTTATGCAGCAAACAGTAAAGAACAAATTAGCACTCGCAACATGGACAGATATGACGACAGTGCCTGTAGGCACAAGAGATGTGACGGCTCGCTCGCGTTCACAGCGGTAATCAGTTCAAAGACACATACCTTAATATGTAGGCGGTTGGGGAGCCTGGTACAGTTGAGTTGCGACAGGCTGCAGTCTTAGGTGGCAGGTACCTTCGATGTTCGACGGCTATAGGGATGAGTGCACATCCGCCATAATGGCGACGTGAGACGCGTCAGGACGCGTACAACGGGACGACGAAAAATGGGCCACTTTCGTTCTGCGGGACAGATCCTCGAAGGTCGAGATGAAGGGGCACGACCCCTTACTTACGGAAGCAGGAACTAGGCTCAAAAAGCACCCACGCTACGCCGAAGACAATTCGAAACTCACACTCACAACCACCACACGAGCGTTCTCTGCAACGGGCTGCGGTCAACTGCCACTTAAGGCGAAACCGTTTGTCACATATTTGCTGAAGCAGCACTCGACGGGAAAAAGGCTGACGCCCCCGCCAAGGGCGGGAGCGCCGCACGAACGCACACACTAACCGACCTCTTATACGATCGACGGCTCTCGGCTGAATGCCCAGAGGGAAGCGCTGGCATAGGTCACCTTGGTCGCGTCCCCACGTGACTAAACCTCGGCAGCCAATCGCGGGGCGATCAAATGAAACAAATTAATGCCGGCGTCATGATATCACGCCACAACGGCGTGTTTTCTAGAAGATTCGGAATTCTTGCGAGCGATACGCTCGGCTGCCAAAGCGCCATCAGAGGGGGGCTCCAACCGACGAGAAATACTGCGTTTGGGGCCAAATATGTGCGAAATCATGATTCTGGAATTAGGCGATGGAGCCAAATATAGAACTAAAAGGGTTTAGCATACGGGCACGCTGCCCTAAAGCCTAGGTGGCTATTTAAAATACCAAAATGACCTGAATCAAATGTGCGGAAGATCAGATTGTACTTGTGCGCAAAGATTGAAAATGGTTTTAACATAGCAACAAGTTGCCCTAAAGGCGTGAAATGCAATTAAGCATCTAAAACAGCAAAATGACTTAACAAGCTACTCAAACTCCCAAGTAGATGAAATCGGGAGGATAGAAGGACGTCGGACGAAATAAACTGTTGAAACGTAACAGGACAGGGGGTCCGAAGTACACCACGATAACATCTGAAACTTCTTTGTGGCGTGAATTCATAATTCATATTCTTATATGGGTATTTCGCCACTCTGCAAATTAAAATATTAAATAACGAAAATATTAACAACGAACGTTTCGAGGGACAATCTGCCCTCGTTATCAACGAATAACAATTAAAACTAACAAGAACTTATCTTTTTTTCTTTTTTTCACTGGAAGGAAAAACGACCCACCTCCAATGAATTTTCTGACATTGACGTTTGTTGATATCTGTACCTACTTGATCTCATCTTTAAGAATCGATAGCCAACTATTGTCTAAAAATATTGAGAAAGACGACACGCATTTTTCTTCGTTAAGTAAAATGTATGCCGTTTCCTTAATTTTTCGCCTAGTTGACATCGATTCTTTAGACAAGATCTTTGTGTTGTCCCATTGTATTTTATGGTTTTCATCCCAAGCATGTTCTGCCAGCTTAGACTTATTGAATTGATACGTTTTCAACATATTTTTATGTTCTTTAACTCTTACTGCTAAAGGCCTGGATGTTTCACCGATATAATATTTCCCGCATTCACAGGGAATACTATATATACAATTCCTTGAATGTTGTTCTTCGTTGAACGGTTTAGTTTTTGTAAGAACTGACCGCAAAGTATTCATCGTTTTGAATACCGTCTTAACATTGAATCTATTTCCAATTCGTCTAATTTTGTCAGATATGCCTGGAATATATGGCATAGTAAGAGTATTATATTTTTGAGTGTCATTCCTTTGTATGTGTGTGGCATTGCTTCGTGTATTGAAAATGTTCCGAACAAGAGTCTCTGGATAGCCATTATCTTGTAAAACATTAATAATAAATTCTTTCTCTTTTTTGAAAATTGTATCATTAGAGCAAACAACTTTGGCTCTGTCGTAAAGACTTTTTACAACGCCTGTCTTTATGTTTTTGTGATGGTTAGAATTAAAATGTAAGTACCTATTAGTATTGGTTTTCTTACGGTATACTGATGTTTCAAAAGTATTTATTGTGCGTGTGATTAGTGTATCAAGAAAGGGTAACTGATTGTTTTGCTCTGTTTCTAATGTGAATTTGATGGAGGTTTCTTTACTGTTAATATGTTCAAGAAATTTGTCCACCTCATCCATATTATGAGGCCAAATTGCAAAAACATCATCGACATATCTCCACCAAACTACTGGTTTGTTGGTGTACGTGTAGACATGTTGTTGTTCAAAGTCTTCCATAAAAATGTTACTAACAATGGGAGATAAAGGTGAACCCATTGCCATCCCGAAATCTTGTTGGTAAAATTCATTGTTTAGTTGAAAGTATTTCGTTTTAATGCATAGTGTTAAAAGTTCCATAATGGTACCAACGTTTAATGTTGTTCGTGTATGTAATGTGTTATCGTTTTGTAGCTTATGTTTAATGATGTTGAGTGTTTTGTCTACTGGAACATTAGTGAAGAGACTAACTACATCGAAACTAACCATTAAGTGTTGTGTGTTTATGTTTGCTTCTTTAAGTTTTTCAAGGAAATGGGGCGTGTTCTTTATATACGTGTCTGTATTTCCTGATATAGGAGTCAGTATCTTAAGTAAATATTTAGCTAAACTGTGACAAGGAGAACCTATAGAACTAACTATTGGCCTAAGTGGTACATTTGGTTTGTGTATCTTTGGTAATCCATAAAAATGTGGTGGTTTACTGTAGTGTGGTGTTAGCGTACGTCTTACAAAATCTGTAAATTGTTCTCTGTGTTTGTAAAGTGTTCTGTATATTTTTGTTTCTATTGTATGTGTTGGATCTTTATTTAGTTTAGTGTATTGTCCCTCACTAATTAGTGTTAAAAGTTTTTCGTTGTATGTGGTTGTGTCAAGTACTACTGTGGCGTTGCCTTTGTCTGCAGGTAGAATTTTAATTGTGTTATCCGTTTTTAGTGTGTGTAGTGAATGTTTTTCTTGTTTGGATATATTTTGTCTGATTGTGTAAGGTCGTTCTAGTATGATTTTGTTTCTAATTCTGTATTCCTGTCTAATGTCTTCTGGAAGCTTTTGACAAGTCTCTTCTATAGCTGTAACTAAATCAAGTTTATTAATTCGTTTTGGCGCCACTGCGTAGTTGAGTCCTTTGGCAAGAACTAATTTGTCAGTGGCGTTTAGTTCTTTAGAAGACAGATTAACTACAGTTTTATTTAAAAAGGTGTCACTGTTCTTTAGTGTATTTAGTTCAATTGTGTGTTTTTCTTGTATGAGGTGTTGGTACTTTTTTAAATGTGTACGTTTTTGCTCTGTGTGTGTTTTGTTGTAGGTATTACTAATAGAGTGACACCTTTTTAAATAAAACTGTAGTTAATCTGTCTTCTAAAGAACTAAACGCCACTGACAAATTAGTTCTTGCCAAAGGACTCAACTACGCAGTGGCGCCAAAACGAATTAATAAACTTGATTTAGTTACAGCTATAGAAGAGACTTGTCAAAAACTTCCAGAAGACATTAGGCAGGAATACAGAATTAGAAACAAAATCATACTAGAACGACCTTACACAATCAGACAAAATATATCCAAACAAGAAAAACATTCACTACACACACTAAAAACGGATAACACAATTAAAATTCTACCTGCAGACAAAGGCAACGCCACAGTAGTACTTGACACAACCACATACAACGAAAAACTTTTAACACTAATTAGTGAGGGACAATACACTAAACTAAATAAAGATCCAACACATACAATAGAAACAAAAATATACAGAACACTTTACAAACACAGAGAACAATTTACAGATTTTGTAAGACGTACGCTAACACCACACTACAGTAAACCACCACATTTTTATGGATTACCAAAGATACACAAACCAAATGTACCACTTAGGCCAATAGTTAGTTCTATAGGTTCTCCTTGTCACAGTTTAGCTAAATATTTACTTAAGATACTGACTCCTATATCAGGAAATACAGACACGTATATAAAGAACACGCCCCATTTCTTTGAAAAACTTAAAGAAGCAAACATAAACACACAACACTTAATGGTTAGTTTCGATGTAGTTAGTCTCTTCACTAATGTTCCAGTAGACAAAACACTCAACATCATTAAACATAAGCTACAAAACGATAACACATTACATACACGAACAACATTAAACGTTGGTACCATTATGGAACTTTTAACACTATGCATTAAAACGACATACTTTCAACTAAACAATGAATTTTACCAACAAGATTTCGGGATGGCAATGGGTTCACCTTTATCTCCCATTGTTAGTAACATTTTTATGGAAGACTTTGAACAACAACATGTCTACACGTACACCAACAAACCAGTAGTTTGGTGGAGATATGTCGATGATGTTTTTGCAATTTGGCCTCATGATATGGATGAGGTGGACAAATTTCTTGAACATATTAACAGTAAAGAAACCTCCATCAAATTCACATTAGAAACAGAGCAAAACAATCAGTTACCCTTTCTTGATACACTAATCACACGCACAATAAATACTTTTGAAACATCAGTATACCGTAAGAAAACCAATACTAATAGGTACTTACATTTTAATTCTAACCATCACAAAAACATAAAGACAGGCGTTGTAAAAAGTCTTTACGACAGAGCCAAAGTTGTTTGCTCTAATGATACAATTTTCAAAAAAGAGAAAGAATTTATTATTAATGTTTTACAAGATAATGGCTATCCAGAGACTCTTGTTCGGAACATTTTCAATACACGAAGCAATGCCACACACATACAAAGGAATGACACTCAAAAATATAATACTCTTACTATACCATATATTCCAGGCATATCTGACAAAATTAGACGAATTGGAAATAGATTCAATGTTAGGACGGTATTCAAAACGATGAATACTTTACGGTCAGTTCTTACAAAAACAAAACCGTTCAACGAAGAACAACATTCAAGGAATTGTATATATAGTATTCCCTGTGAATGCGGGAAATATTATATCGGTGAAACATCCAGGCCTTTAGCAGTAAGAGTTAAAGAACATAAAAATATGTTGAAAACGTATCAATTCAATAAGTCTAAGCTGGCAGAACATGCTTGGGATGAAAACCATAAAATACAATGGGACAACACAAAGATCTTGTCTAAAGAATCGATGTCAACTAGGCGAAAAATTAAGGAAACGGCATACATTTTACTTAACGAAGAAAAATGCGTGTCGTCTTTCTCAATATTTTTAGACAATAGTTGGCTATCGATTCTTAAAGATGAGATCAAGTAGGTACAGATATCAACAAACGTCAATGTCAGAAAATTCATTGGAGGTTGGTCGTTTTTTCTTCCAGTGAAAAAAAGATAAGTTCTTGTTAGTTTTAATTGTTATTCGTTGATAACGAGGGCAGATTGTCCCTCGAAACGTTCGTTGTTAATATTTTCGTTATTTAATATTTTAATTTGCAGAGTGGCGAAATACCCATATAAGAAAATGAATTATGAATTCACGCCACAAAGAAGTTTCAGAGATTATCATAATTATAGATCTGGTCTTCACTAATTTTAAGTGTGATGCCTCGCTTGATGAACTTCCAATGGTTAAATAAGATATCTTTCACCCCTCGTTAATTGCGCGGGTTAATCTTAAAGTGTGTAAACAGGAAAATTTCCTTACTAATCGAATAACTACATCTTATAATTTCAACAAGGCAAATTTTTCTGAGCTCTATGATACACTTCAGTCAATAGATTGGTCTTTTCTATTCGACCTGTTAATATAGATGATGCATTAATAGTAATTTACGATACAAGTGCGTAAATCTAGTCTTTAGTGAAGAGTGGGGCAGAGTTAAAACGCGAGTGAGCGAGCGTTTTAAGCCCCACGAGTGACTAAAGATGCTTTACGCATGTGTATCGTACAATATTTTATCTTCCACAAAATCTATAGAACACGGTAAATATAAAAAAATAATAAAATGTAAATTAGGATTACCAGCAACCGGTCGTAATTTTGGGTGTTTTAAAAATTTTAAAACACGTTGCTACCGACAACGTGCCTAATAGAATCTTTTAAACACGTAACTACTGACGACGTAAACTAATGAAAACATGTTATTAAACAGTCGTTTTACAAACTTAAAACTGCCAACTAAAAGTAAATTTTACACACTGTCGTAGATAAACGCATTTTACAACACTTTATACATCTTTGATAAATATCTACCCTTACATAAGCAGAAGAATGGACAGTATTCTAAATGGTTTAACCAAAATATTATAGACACCATCAAGTTAAAGAGCAAGTTTTACAGTAACTATAAAAAATACGACTTATATAGAGATTAAAATGGATTCAAACAATTAAAAATTGTAAAAGTAAAAATTCATGAAGCCTATAACCAGTATTTAAGTAGTGTAGGACAATCAATAATAACTGATCCTAAGTCATTCATGCAGTCCAAAAGAGGTAAAACTAGAATTCTTGGTGAAATACAAAGAAATGGAGTATTTTATGACCCCCCCCCCCCCCGTCAGTTGTCCACTGCTTTAAGGAGCACTTTTGCAGTGTATACGACGACACAAATGACTCATGTAATGTATATATCCAGCCTACCAATCTTAATTGCTTCCCATGCATAGATCTAACAGCTGTGTCCAGTCTTGCGGTACAAACTGCAAATAGTAAATTAAAAAATAAGCCGACAATATAGTACACGACCAAGTGCCTAGTTTTCTAGTAAAAGATTGCTCTGGACTTTTCCCAACCTTTGTCTCTTTTTATTGAACTTGTGCCTGAAGGCAGGAGTCTTCCCAAAAAGGTGGAAAGTAAATTTTTTTAATCCAGTTTATGCCAGTTCGGCACGTATGCTATTTAATAATAATAATAATAATGTTACGATTTATCTTCTGGGCTATTAAAAATTATACGCCGCTTCTTGTTTTAAGCCTTTATTTACAGCAATTCAACTTAACGATTTAACAAAGACACAAGAACTATTAATACGGAACACAAATTATCTATACACTAACAGGAACTATTTCTAACAACAAATACGCTTTATTTATTTACATACGACTTAAACACGAATTATTTATATGGCAAGCTTCGCGCACTTCAAAGCTAGATTCGAGCTGCCCGCTCTCCCGCTGCGTTCGCTTATATATCGCCGGGGATTCCTTCCGGAACCTTCGAGATATTCTCGAGTATTCTAGCAATGCGGACATATCGCGCGCATTAATCATCGAGGTCGTTCTCGAATGATCTGAAAGGCTGACTCATCTGTCTGCACGCGATCCGGCTCGAAGGTCGTTACAATAATAATAAATCTATTTATTGGATACCAAAGAAATATACAAACCGAGGGGGATTGGCAAAGCCAGCCTTCTACCCTCCCGGGGCATGACACAAATATAAGCAAATGCTGTATACACACAAACTTAATCTAAAACAATACAGTACATAATAGCAACATAAAAAGACTATCTTAAATCGAGTTACTAATTAATTCTAACAATGCACCCTTAACAGAGAGTGGCTGATCAGGAAACGTACCCAATAACTTGTTCAACAATGTGGCAGTCATATATGGAAAACAGCCCTAAAATTTAATTGTTCAATGTTGTGGTATTGTATAACTATTGAACTTGATATTTACATTATGAACTTCTGATCTTTTGCTCATAGTACAGGCGCCAGGGAAATCGTTAATAGGGCTTTACGTGCAATTTTTGGTAACAGCATTTTGGGTTAATGGGTGGGTGGGGGGCTGTGCCTTGAGTCTAACTTTAAGTTTTCGGATCGATCGGAGAAATTGTTTTTCCGCAATATCGGAAGAAGTGTTGAAAACGGTTTTTTAGCAATTTCTCGTTTCCTGTTGCTCTGACGCTGAAATTGCATCAATACAAGTTTGTAGTTTATGAAATTCCTCACAACTTTTGGAAACACCTTTTTCTCGTGCGCTCAACAATTCAAAAGTTGTTACCCCATAAAGCCAAGAAATTAAGGGTTGAAATGGGTTTAACGTAAATATATCGCTTTCAGTTAAACTACGATAAAAAATACTTTTATTTTTTTTGTAGAACAACTAATTTGCATAAAATTTGTGTATGGGTATTTTTCCATTTGGACAATTATTTACCGTTCTACAGCGCCGCAAATGTCGCAAGTCACGTAAACCGTACATGTAGTGTGCACTTTCGAACGGCCCTGTCCCTTCAAGTGTGTCGCACCAACTGTTTTCCACACCACCTTTGAGGTACAGCTTGTGGCGCGTTTTTTTTACGTGGTCTCCCCTATAGGCCTAATCCACAAAGTGTGTTTCTACACTTTCCTTGGTTTTTTTTATGGGCCGGGTTCTGCATCGTCAATTCCAATCATTGCAGAATCGTCGATTTTGTCGCCCTTGTTAAGTTTTGTTTCCCTTGAAACGAACTCGGGAAGACAAAATATGTCATCGTCGTAGCTGGTGTGGTATTCTGGAGATTTCTTGCACTTTCTCACAGGATTCCCCGGCGCATATGGAGCAAATGGCGGTGCACTTTAAACCCGCTTTGAGGCAGCCACAAGCCTTTCCACATTTGGTCTTACACCCGCATGAAATTAATTTAATTATTGCAGTAGGCGCGGGAGGCTCAGTGCTAGGCACCGGTGTAAACGTACGGCCACGTTGGTTCCAGCCCCATCTTTCCGCGGGTAGAGTGTCATTTCCAAGCCAGGTTTGAACTTGATGGTATGTCCGGAATGCGTGCATCCTGGCCGTGTCTTTTGTAGGTGGCAGGGATGCCAGATTAAACGTTAACTTCGCAAGGGATTTCGCGAAGTGTTTGTATCGCAGCAAGTTGATTGACTTGTCGTTATGGATGTCTCCACCGTACAACGCAATACAAAATTGCTCTCCCGCTAAGGCGATGATATCTGAGTCTACATCTTTCTGTACAAAGTGATTCGCTACAGATTCCAGGGTAGGGGTCTTTTCTAGGGTTTTAAGAAATTTCAATTTGCCGATAACGTAAGCAGCCGATGTTGTGTCACAACCAGAAAATGCATGCAAGAACAAGATATGCTTTGATACAGCATCGCCATGTTTCACGCATGATGTAGAGTAATGCTGTTCGTTCGTATTCAGTTTTCCCGGCTTGCAAAGAAAAACGTTTGCACAGTTCCGTTCTAGTGCAGTCAGAAGGGCCAATATGTCGATGTCCTCGGCGACAATGGTTACAGGTGTCTAGCACTGAGCCTCCCGCGCTTCTTGCAATAATATAATTAATTTCATGCGGGTGCTAGACCAAATGTGGAAAGGCCTATGGCTGTCGCAAAGCGGATTTAAAGTGCACCGCCATTTGCTTCCCGCCGGAGAATCCTGTGAGAACGTGCAGGAATTCTCCAGAATGCTTACTACAGATGTTGACGAATATCACATCAACTACGACGACGACATATTTTCTCTTTCCGAGTTCTTTTCAAAGGAAACAACTTGACAAAGGCGATAAAATCAACGATTCTGCAATGAGTGGGATCAACGGTGCAGAACCCGGTCCATCAAAAAGACCATGGAAAGTGTGAGACTGTTAGAAATACACTTCGTGGAGTAGGCATATCGGGGAGACCACATAAAAAGACGCGCTACAAACTGCACCTGAAAGGAACAGTGCCGTTCGAAAGTGCACACTAAATGTACGGTTTACGTGACTTGCGACATTTGCGGCGCTGTAGAACGGTAAATAATTGTTCACATAGAAAAATACTCATATACAAATTTTATGCAAATTAGTTGTTCTACAAAAAATATAAGAATATTTTTTATCGTAGGATTAACTGAAAGCGATATATTTACGTAAAACCCATTTCAACCCTTAATTTCTTGACTTTATGGGGTAACAAGTTTTGAATTGTTGAGCGCACGAGAAAAAGGCATTTCCAAAAGTTATGAGGAATTTCATAAACTACAAACTTGTATTGATGCAATTCCAGTGCCAGAGCAACAGGAAACGAGAAATTGTTGAAAAACCGTTTTCAACACTTCTTCCGATATTGCGGAAAAACAATTTCTCCGATCGATCCGAAAACTTAAAGTTAGACTCAGAGCACAGCCCCCCACCCAGCCATTAACACAAAATGCTGTTACCAAGAATTGCATGTAAAAATTCCCTGACGCCTGTACTATCAACAAATCGTAGAAATATCTTGGCGTTTTAGTACAAATCTGAGTATATAAAAACATACAATACAGATACATATTACGTTGTTTTACATTGAGCTCCTTTAAACAGATCATATAGGGAGTTTCGTGTTCTTTGTATTTAACATTACAGACAAATCTTATGCAAGCGTTTTGTACTCGCTGTAGTTTAGTTTCGTTGTATTCTGTAACATTATATTTACTTCCCGAAAAATCCAGAAACAGATATGAAACGGAATATTCTGTGTTTGTAAACTGGTGTAAAGCAAATACAGCTGGATCATCGTATCCAGAAAATGTACTACTGGCATATTTTGCCGAGATTATGAAGTCGAAGAAATCATCAACAATGTGGTCCATTTACACTATGCTTAAACCAACGCTTTCAATGACACATAACATAGATATAAATATACACAACTGTTTGCCTTTTCGAAGAAGCGGTCGGTGAGCTATAAAGGCAAAAGGTCAAAAAATTTTAGAAGACTAGAAATTAATAAATTTTTTCTAGATGAGCCAGATGAAGATTATTTAATGTTATAGGTAGTTGCTTTAATATTCAGTGCGTCCGGAGCTTGTTGTCGGGACGAACTCCCCAAACTGTTAATTGAGGGCATGTAATATAATAGGTCGATTCCTATAATAAAAGTACTGAACACCAAGACCAATATCCAGCGCACATTTATTGTGTCTAGTTGTAGAGAAGAAAAATTTTGTCATATTTCATTCTACCGTAAATATGGCTGCGTGCAGGAAATGTCACAACACGATTTTCTTTAATATAAGAATGGAAAATATGCGAACCAAGATGTTGGAATGAACCCATTTGGAAACATGTCGAAACAAATAGCAACTTTTTTAAATTTGCCTGGTGAGACTAGTTATACTGGTCACTGTTTTCGACGGTCTTCGGCTACGTTGCTGGCTGATGTTGGAGCAGATATCACTACCTTAAAACGCCTAGGGGGTTGGAGATCAGCAACAGCAGCCGTAAGCTATATAGAAGATTCATTGGAGAACATCGCAGCTATATCTCGCAAAATTCTAAAATCAAACCCTCAACCTAAACAGTCCAAACCAGCAGTTATTGAACATAGCCTTACAATCTCATCAGCAGCTATAGCTAGAAGCAAAAATGAGCCCATACTCATTCAAAACCATATATTATAATATTGTTCACAATAATAATAGTAGACAAGTTTTAAAATATGATTGTCAATTGATTATTTTTTTCTCAATAATATGCTCAGTCGTCGAAAAAATAGTATGTATATCTCGAGCTAAAAGTGCTCTTGCCGCTGTTGCAGGATATTCATATAGTGCAAAGAGAGTTTAGATGCAGATTTTGGTGAATAAGCATCTTCCTTGTCTACAATTTACAATATAACGAAATGAATTTTGTTCAGCACAAAAAATGAGCAGTGCATGCTCGTACGACCGTTACTGAAAAATACATTGCTGCTGTTCAGAAAATAATTGAAGTCACTACTTATGCGGTAATAGACCAGCAACTCAAGATTGGATTCTCTGCTGTTAACACAAGCGTATACGATCACTGACATTTAAAAAAGTATCAGTCGTTTTGTAGTGCATTGGCTTTCTCATTCCTAAATAACAGCGTTTTAGAATTGGCCATAAAACTTTATATCTCTTAAGTAATGGCAGACAACAATTCACTTTTCCAATATTCTGATAGGTGACGAACTTACATTCCCTTTTTCGATGTACAGTTACGGACACCTCAAAGTGCACGGTTTTTTGTTACTATGGTTATTTTTGGGATTTTTTGGCTTATTAAATGAGGGTTGCTCCAGTGGCGTTGCTTGTGGTTATAAGAATAGGTATTACTTTTGTAATGTTTGGATTTTAGCAAAGTTTCACAAGTAAACAAATTATATAATAATATGTATTTAATCAATATGTATCAGTATTCAATTGCTACTACTCTTTGCAGTTTGTTTCGCATCGAGTTCACCAATGTTTCCATATTGTATCCTTCTCTCAGTTCTTTCCAAGCATTTCTTATTCTTTCCCATAATTCATGGGCGTCGTTTGGTGCAAAATCCCTGGTATACAGTTTTGTAGTTAAAAACCCCCAACTATTTTCGATGTGGTTCAAGTCCGGACTTCTTGCAGGTCATGGTAATAAATTGATATTATTCTCATCAAACCATCAATGAACAACCCTTGCTGTATGCACAGGACAGTTATCCTGTGAAAATAATGTTATCAATTACGTTAACATAAACAAAATTAATTAATTAGGTAATATCTTGCCTATTGAAAAGTAAATTGATTAGGAAAGACCTCTGTTACAGATGGCAGCATCATATTTTACAAAATGTTGCGATAATTTTCAGCATTCAGTCGACCATTAATTCTATAGCATGCCCCAGATCCGTGAGCATTGATCCATCCCCATACGTTTACAGAAAATCATCCACTACTCCTTAAGGGTTGAACATAATATTGCTCCTCAAATCTTGAATTTTGTGGTCTACACACCCTTAATCGTCAACTGGTAAACGATTGAAATACCTTTTCATCTGTGAAAACAGTCGTGTTCCAAAAGTCGTCGATCTCATTCAAATACACGGTTGCAAACTGTACTCTTCGTTCTTTGTTCTCTGGTGTTAAAAAACTTTTCTTGCAGAAGTCTCTGCTGCCAACGATTTTTAATTTTGAAAGTGCAGCTCTTGCCCACATGTAAATCTGCTGCGAGTCGACTCAGCGACCAGTCCTCTTCCAGTTTTGTAATAGCTCGCATTTTCTCTGCTTCTGACAAATGTCTGGAAATTTTCCGAGTTTTCAGTTCTATGACAGTTGATGCCAAACGTAAACGTCAAAACTCGACGTCTATGATTAGAATATCGTATTACAAGCTAAAAATCTGCCGTGCACTTTGAGTTGGCCGCAACGGTACCTACCCGCCAAGAGGTCGTGTATGGATTCAAGAAACTCCAACAATGTCCAAGATAGAGCGAGCCATGAAAAATGTATGTACAGTCGTGTTCAAATAAATCTGGGACAGTGTTTTTTTCACATGCAGGTTGAGTTAAGAATTGAAGACAATCACCATGAATTTCCTCTTATTAGAAAGAGTTACATTACCCGTTAAAGTTTAATGTAACTCTTTCGGATAGCAGGAAATTCATGGAGATATTCTCCAATTCTTAACTGAACCCACATATGAAAAAAACATTGTCCCAGATTTATTTGAACACGACCGTACCTATGCGGTATTCCTTAGAAGCAGGGGGGCTAGCCAATGCAATTAAGATAGATGAACAAAAGATAGTTATAGCTAAATGATACACTAAAAAACTTTTCCCTGAAATGTTTAATTGAGTTACATTCTTGTTCGTGCTTGCGCACTCGTCCTAATCGTACCGAAGCGCAATGGACATTCGTGATACCATCGCAAAAATAGTCGACGTAACTTTGACTACTCATGGTATTATAAGGTGAATATTTGCGTGGGTGTACAGATTTTTTAAACACCGTGTCTGAATATGGAATCATTAATAAATAAATATACGGGAGTGCAGGGAAACTCCAAATCATGCATTGATCACATCTTTGTAAAAATACAATTATCATTAAGTTGTTATGGTACGGTTTTAAAAATTACCATAATAGATCCTTGTGCAATGCTTCTAGACATTAAAGAACTTAAGCCAATACATACTATTCACGAGGACAACAAAAATACAGAAACAATGACGGTTTTTGATAAAATCAATTTCTGCAATATATTTAGTTAAACTACTAATTATATCATATAAAATATTCAAGTTTAATAACAACAAATTTTATTAGTGCAACAATAAATAGTAAACAAAAATCTACAATGGTAAAAGCTGTAACTTAAACTATAAAAAGCGTACACAGTGGATTACAGATGGACTAATAAAAGCTATTAACACAAGAAATAAAGTAAAGCCGACAGTACATAGAAACCCAAATGATGTTGCAGAAACTTGTTAGAAAAGGTATCCGAATGCCAACTGTAATAAAACACTTAAATCAGATTATTATGAAAATTAAATAATGAAAGCGCCGAATGATGCTAAGCATTTGTGGAACACCACAAGGGAAAGTACACATAGTAGAAATGTGATACCCGCTTTAACAGCCTTAAAAGCAAAAAATGGCATATAACTATATCATAAAAATGATATGGCCAATGAATTTAACTCATATTACTGGCGAAAATATGGCGATAAAATTACTCGAAAAAAAAAACCGGCAACGAAATTAACTTCCAAAATTTACAAATTGATTATACTTTATTTTTGGCGCCAGTTACAACCGATAAAATAATCGGAGTGACTAATCGTACACATAGTTTGTACGATTAGCCTGGACGCTAGTCGTACACCCCATGTGTACGTCTAGTCCGCCCGTTTTAATCGTACACACAGTATGTACGACTAACTTGGACGCTAGTCGTCCACACAATATTTACGAATAGCCAGTGCGCTACTAGTACATACAGTAAGTACGATTAGAGCGCGGGCTATTTATACACGCAGTATGTATATACAAATAACTAGCGCGCGCTATTTGTTAATCGTATACACATCAACCGAAATCAATATATCAACTAACAACTTATTGAAAAGTTTGCAAAGATGTAAAATATGATCAACATGACGTTGAAATAAAATAAAGATCTAAATGGAATATTCTTTTTATTCATTTTTATATTCTAAAATATTAGGAATTACACACATTACAGAACCAATGGCCTTTGGGCTTTCGTCTAATGTTAGCACACTTTTTGTTACATCGAGAAAAACACGACGCACAAGTAATTGTAGTAGTTCCATTTGCAGCATTGCTAAAAATTTTTCAACAAAAATTGTTGTTTTTCCTTGCAGCTTCCAAGATAAAGAGTAAACTGGAATAAGCTGCAGTCGAAAACTCTTCTTGAACTAAAGATACATTCGCCTTATTTTCAAAAATTTCGGACTTAATTAATCTTGAATCAACTGGAAAAAGAGCAGTATCATACTGAATGGTGGGTTCATATTGAAATCCGGGCCATTTAAAGATCAGTTCTTTTTGTTCTCGAACTGATTTATAGCGGAATGGTTTTGGTACAGTAGAAGGTTGCCTTTTTCATTTTACTCCAATAGCTGTTAACAGGTGGCCTTTGGGGCGCCCACAGCGAACCATTTTGGTGGAAGTTTCGTAGCTTTCAGTTCAACAAAGATTTCTTTATTCAAATTGGTTTTGTTTGAATGATCATTATTTGTATTTGGTAGATGAGGTTCTTCAGTTCTTTCTGCGAAGGAACCAGGTATGATATCATATTTTTCACTTTGGTTTTGAATATGATTAACATTTTCATCGCAAATATTAACTTCAGATCCAACTTCAATCCTTTGGGTATCAACACCATTTTTAGTGGAACCATTAAGGTACCTATTACAGTTTTCGTTTTGGGAAATCTGTTCTTCCAATCCATTCCATTCTATTTCAGTCTCACGAATGTCGTCTGTCTCATTTCGTTCAATGACTGCAGTTTCTTCTGTTACTTCGCAGATCAGTACTTCTTTATTACTTTCGTAAAAACTTACTTTTTCATCGCAAATATTAACATCAGATCCAACTTCAAGACTTTGGGTATCAACAACATTCTTATTGGAACCATTAAGGTGCTTATTACAGTTTTTGTTTTGCGGAAATCTGTTCATCCAATCCATTCCATTCCATTTCAGTCTCGCGAATTTCGTCTGTCTGATTTTGTTCAGTGACTGCAATCTCGTCTGATACTTCGCAGATTAACACTTCTTCATTACTTTCGTAAAAACTTGGAAGTGACCTGACTCCTTTCATTTTTTGTTCATATTTTTCAGTACCAAACTCAGACATAACAATAGCAAGCCTGTAACATAATTTTGCTGCTTCTGAATATTTTTTGTAAGCGCAGATGAGGGAGGTGTAAAATCCAAAATTCTCACTTGTTGGCATGTATCACTTGCATATAAATCTGTTATATTACCAGTTGCTCTGTGGTTCATCAAATACCCATTCTTCTTCCAACGATCATGCAGTAAAGTGTCGTCATAAGCATTCACATTCATTTTTTCTCTTAAGGCAAAAATGTGACAGCACGGCAGAACCATTTGATTGAAAAAACACAATTCACAATTATTCATATTGACTCTTATGATCTGATTTTCAGTTTTTTTTAAATGTGTGTTTCGTTCTCAACGAATTCAAGATTTTCTTTAATTTTATATTTCCCCATGGATGAAAATTGCTGGACCAAATGTTTCCAAGCAAAAGAAGTGATTAGTTTGTGATACTTCCATTGATAGGTATCGTGCTCGAAATCAATTATTTCACGTTTGAGAAGTAAGTCATGGACTTCCTTGTCTCGTTCTATTCGAAACGATGATAATACCTTCTTAAAATCTGTAAAAAACTGATCCAAAGAAGATAATTTCTCAATACCTGCTTTCAGTTTTTGGTTAATGTTTTCTAATCTATTCGTCGTTCTGTTTAGAAATGTTAGGCAATGACGACGATAGGCATCAACCCATTGTTCTTTTATATTTTGCCAACTTCTTTCATAATAGTCTCTGACTTTAGGAAAATTTAGGTTGATCATGCGCTGGTACAGTTCTTTATACTCTTGTTCACTATGGCAGTAGGCAATTTTCTGCACCAAGGTCAAACATTGCTCTCTTTGAGCAGATGAAATGTTCATCTTTTCCGTAGTAATTTCCCTTCTGAAAGATCCCAGGGTATGATACAAGCACAGCAGCAATGTGGCATCTGGAATTTTTTTCTTGAAAATATGACGTTCTTTCATGTCTTTGTCAGTGCAAACAGTTTTTGTATTTTCCCAGTTGCTATTTTCGTTTTTGAATAATTGTATCACTTCACCCAAAGTATTTCGTCCTCATCGGCTAACAAAAAAGAACACACTATTTCACTATGTCCATTCCCGTCAACTGCGAGTAGTAGATATAATAGCATTCTCAAATTATTGAGTTATACCATCGCACATAAGTATGTCCGGGATGATCTGAACATTTGTTTCATAGCTTTGTCTTGGTAATAAATTGCTATCAGGTTTTTGTCACTATTTCGAAGAATTTTCATCTTCCTGAATGAGTTTTGGAATAACTTGTTCTAATTTGTTTGTATTTAGTGGTGCTTTAGCAATGAACTTCAAATTTCTGACATCTTTTAATGTTACAACTTTGTTAGTTTTTGACATAATATAACTTTGGGCATCTTTAGAGTTAGCTTTCATTTGCATTAGCTGCATCATTTCTTCTTTGTCATTTTTATCTAGTGTGCGATTTCTGGCCATAAATTTGTAAGAGGATTCTTTAAGTCTATGATTGTGCTCATTGTTAATTTCCGTGATACATAATTGACCATTGTCGTTGATATTAATTTTGATCTTCGCTGGACAATTATCCTGTACTGTTTTATGTCTTCTCTGGCCTTTTGATTCACTTTTAAAATTTCGTACGTTATCACTACACTTAGCTGCCTTTTTCTTTTTCTTGTTTCTCGCCTCGGAAATTGTTAGACTATTTCTTTTATAAAAATATATAAAATTCTTATTTTCATATTCTTTTAAACTGTGCTGCCAATCCTCATAACTTTCGAAAGTATTTCCGACTGATAACATTTTGAATCTTAATGTACAAGGCACATTGACGAGGTGAGACGAGATAAATTCTGAGATTCCTGTTGTAGTTACATCACGTTTCTGTAAACATCAATATTTTGGTATACCTAATAATTGTTGAGTAATGAAATTATAATTAGAGCTAACCTTTCTATTGGGCTTCTATCAAGTTTAGCCAGACGATACAATCACGTCGACAAATTAGCACGTTGACGAAGGTGAGACAAATTTTGAGGTACGTGTTTGGTTACATATCTACAAACAACGGTATTTTTGAGGTTAGACATGTTGCGCTGGTATAACATTACCTATTGAAAAATAATTATTAGATTTAGATACCTTGATAATGTTGGTCAAACTGCATAGGTACTATAGTGGGACACTTTTCACTTTTACACAGTCAACTAACTGGTACTCATTACACGTAAACAGTTGTAATTTATTAGCGAGCGAGGAGCTACTGTGTGTACGATTAAAACGGGCGGGCTAGCCGTACAGATGGGGTGTACGACTAGCGTCCGGGCTAGTCGTACATACTATGTGTACGATTAGTCACTCCGTAAAATAATCGATCTGATAAACTCTTTAAAATCACGCAAAGCTCCAAGAGTTGTCAATATTATTGCAGACAATTTGAAACAAATAAAGGAAAGCATTGAGGAACCACTTAACATATTTGAAATTTAATCCTGGAAAACGGAATTTTCCCGGACGTACTAACAACTGCAGTTATAGTGCTATATACTGTTTGAGGCTTTCGCGGTTACTCGAATTATTCTTCCATATGGATGCACAAACAGCAAAACGGCCAAATCTGCCTAAGTATCCTCGTTCTCAAGATACTCGAACAACACGAGCCACCAAAGAGCATAACCATCGCACGGGTTTTTGTTCGACTTCATAAGGTGCAAGGCACATTAAGCCAGAAAATGCTGGGTGTTCATATACAAATACTACGCGGTTTAAGCCGAAATTCCACGTTAAGAAGAGTTATAGTGCTATTGTATAAATCACACCTACTTAACTGCTAAGGTGCATATCAAAAGTCGTTGAAAAAGTTATCAAAAACTTATTAAATGATTTTCTTGATAAAATTAAGGTAATGGCAATTTTGTTAAATAAGCTCGAAAAAATTGGTATAAGAGAAATAAGTTCAAAATTTATTAAAATCTTATCTAGCAAATGGAAGACACAAAGTAAATAGTGATGACGTTTGCAGTGAGATGCGCAGTTGTGGAAATTATAATGTTCCACAGGGCAGCATATTGGGTCCAGTATTTTATATATTAGATTGTATCCATTATGCTGATAAAACCGTTCTGTGCTACACTGGAACGGATTGTAAAGAAGATTGCGATCTAATTTATATGAAAATAAGCAACATATCAAATTGATCAGACATGTTTTATACAAATATAAATTGACAATACAGGTAATCCAATTAAAGTAGTAACAAATGCAAAATACTTAGGATTGCACAAAGATAGTCACCTAAAATAGAATGTACATAAAGATGTAACAACAACAAAAATCCGAAAAAAGTTTTATTTATTTAAACAAATGAAAAATATCTGCAAATAGATCACTTAAAAATAGTATACTACGCACTTGTTCAATCGGAGCTGCAGTACGGTATCATCGGCTGAAGAGGCATTTATTCGACTAATTTAAACCATTAAGTACAGTTTAAAACATTATTTTTAGAATAATTTTCTCTAAACCGAAACTATATTATTCTACAACTGTTATTTACACTAGCGCACGTGCTACATATTAGAAATCTATATAAATTTTTCCGCTGTAATCTGCACGTTTTGTCAATATACTAGACCACTAATAAATCATGTCTATGTTACGGTAAATGTAATAAACTGGTGATTATGTATAATTGCCGGTTATTATATATAATCAGTTATAATATCACAAGAGCATAAAAAATAATCGATTATATTAGTTCCCGGCCAATGAGAGCGCAGCGGATTGATTTTTTAAGGAATACGTCGAGTTGGTGAGAAGTAATCGATTATTTTTGATGATCGAGTGATATTCGTTACGATTATATAATGAATGGAAAATTAATTAAATAAGAAAAAATCCTATCATTTTGTAGTAATATCAAACGTATTAAAATCCCAACAATGTTACTATAACAACTATGTTCAAAGTCATGGCTCTAGATTGAATATCCCAGCGAAACACCAAAACGGTTATATCACGTTGTCAAGAGTATAATCGCTGATCTATACATCGTAACTATGATAAATAGAAATTTTCTATATACCGGGTGTCCATTCTCAAAGTCGAACATAGGCAATTAACATTAGTGCATTCACTCGTTCTTCATTGAAATAATTAATTTTTCTGTAGATAATTTTAACAGACGTTGACAGAAAATACCTGATTTACGCCAACTAATTATCATTTGTTTTGACAAATGCTATTGAATTTGAAAAGCAAGGCATGGCATATTTAAAAATGCCCAAGTTTTAAATTAGTATTTTAAAATAAAAATCGCATCTTGAATATTGTTATTGGCACCATTTGATGCGAAATAATTTTATCTTTCCATTGATACCATTACCTTCCCTGTAGGTTGAATTGGCGAGCAGGAATCGACAAAAACGTTCAATACAATGTTAATCGCCTATGTTCGACTTTGAGAACGGACACCCGGTATATAACAGCAATAAGATAACATGAATAACAAAATAGAATGCTTGAGTAAGAAAGAGATGACTATACGATAAAATTATTTTAGTAGGCATGTTTAGTTGACTTATGTCATAATTAAAATAGGCCTCATGCCTACTCGAATATTTACTACTATGTTTTTCTCTTTCTTACTCAAGCAAGCAATACGTGTTATTTTCTTGTTCATGTTATCTTATTGATGTTATATATAATTCTGGCCCCATCGGTATAATCACCACTAAATTTGGTAAATGTGATAAATTACTGAATGTTTATCCAATTAACCGGCGAGTTTATATAATTCCCAACTCGTAATGGCGAATGTGATAAATATCTTGACTAATTGAGCCAGTAGAATACAGCGCAGTTTTTTGAGTAGTTACTAGTTAGGATAGTTTTTCGTTGGACACTACGGCGCGAGAGGCTGCGAGTAACAATATTTTATAATTTACAATTAAAAATTGAATAAATGGTTATTTTAAGGCACTTGGATGTAGCCTGAAGAAATTTGAATAAGGGACTGACATGTCTTGTCAAATAAAAGATCTAAGTAGAGAAAATAATGTTGTTATTAAAACTTATACAAAGCAGTTGAATACAAATTATTAATGACAGGCAGTTTTATGTGCTCTCGAAAAATTACAGTTTTTACCTAGTAAATGATTAATTTTATAAATAAAAAGTGCACCATTGTACCAAGTAATTGTTCTTGCACCTATGGGAATGTGGGGAACATTTTTCCTCACCCAAAAATAATTTATCGACGTGACCACATTCCGAGGACTTCGAGCAGCTTGCGAACTTCAGCCACGGGCACAATAAGGTTCCTGAGCCCAAGATTCCGACTGCAGCATACCCGCACTAGCGTGTAAGGAGGCTCCCACGACGCCAGCAGCACCGCAGGACCCCGCATCCGGCAGAAATCAACAGGAGCAGCTGTCCGAGTGAGCTAACGCAGCCCTGCAAAGAAGTCAGGTTAGTTTCACAACCAAAGTAACGGTGTTAGCAACCGGAAACTCGCATGACTACGAGATCAGACCTTCATGAACGACACCCAGGCAGAGTTTAGCATTCATTAAAAACCAAATATCCAGTAATTGCCATAATCAAGTTTGAGGTTATGCTGATCCCAAAGTGACGCTCCAAAAACAAATTAATGCTGTAACAACAAAGTGGAGGTTTTTGCCTGCAAACAAATGAGAATGAGTGACGCTAAGAGAGTGATAATTCAAAATTTACCTGATAAATCGCTCATAAAACACCTTTTATTAGTTTAAATCACAAAAACGAATCACACTAACCAAAATAAACCGATTTTGTGCTGGGAGTTTGACAGAAATAGCGTCTGCGCGTTCGAGTTAAATTAATATTCCAGTGGCGTATCACACGAGTTTAATATTAATGTACATGTGAATCCAACCCTGAGGTACGAGTCATCTTACTCACATAGCTAGCCTCTGTAAGATTAAATTGCAGATGGATGAATTATAATAAAGGGCACAATACTGTTTACTTTATAAATAATTAACGAACCCAGTAAGTATTTGTAGTCAGTCGAAATTTGACCTAAATAAATGAATATTTGCAGGTAGTGGTAATTGCTATTTATTTATCATCTTTATTATAATATTATAAACACAAGTCACTAACTATTGCAATACATAATCACCGGATTAATCACATTTACCGTAACATCTATAATACTAGAAGCGGTGCGAATGACACAGTAACAGCTATTAAAACTCAAAAAAACGAACAAGATATTCAAATAATTTGGCGCGTAGATTTTACAACCAATAGCCAAAACAATATATTAAAAATTAAAAATATAACCTCTTTTAGAAAGCAACTAAAACAATACTTAATAAACAGCAAAGTAACAAACTTTCTAGAACTCCTGAACTAATGGCTATTTTTGTATCTAGAATGCGAAATGCTACTTTTGCGTTCGAGAATGGAAGTTATTTTGCCGAGCTTTAGCGAGGCAAAATACCCATTCGAGAACGCAAAAGCATTTCGCATTCGAGATGCAAACAATGATTTTTCGAAAACTGCAATAAAACTAAGTAGTATGAGAATAAAAAAAATTAAATAAGTTAACTGTCAACGTTAATTGACAAATTTATACTTCATAAACAATTAATTTTTGAACCACGGCCTGCTAAATTGTTTAACAAACGTCAAAGTGATGTATAAATTTTACTCACTGCAATATCGGCACCTTCAATTTACATGTAGTACAACATAAATTAGTCATGTTTATAATAGTTTATAATAGTTATTGGTATCTATTGAAATTTTAAATTACTTAATATAAAACTAATGTGGGTTACTTAATTAATAAAATCACAAATAAGTTCCTAAAAAATTACAAATTTTTTGACATTTCTTTTATGTTCTAGAACGCAAAAGAGTTTTGTGTTCTAGAACATAAAAGTATTTCGCTGTTAAGTGACAAAAAAGAATCACTTTGCTTACTGAGAATTTAACGAAAATGTCAACATTTGATGACAGTTTTCGAAAAATGTAATTTAATTCAATAAAACAAATGCAAACACTCTGCATTCCTACGTACAACCGTGTTCTAAAATGTACTGGATTTTTGAGAATAAATGCGAATCTAGTTAATTATTTGAAATATTGCATGCAAAACTACAAATTAAACGTAACAGTACAGATAGATAGTTGTAAGTTTATTGGTGGTTGTGCTTTTACTCAAAAAAGTCTCACACTGTATCATTAACTAGGTAGACCTCGACGTGTGGTCTCAAAACATTCGTATGTACACCAATTTGTTGACCGTTGTTAAGCATATTCACAAAGCACAAATGCTGTACATAGATATCGGTTAATCCAATTGATTCACTTATAATTACCGATCTGACCCAGCACAAAAGTTTTCTTAGGCAGAGGCTTTTTCGGCAATTTATTTTCCTGAAGATACTAGATCTGCAGCGCCCACTTACAGCGTATTGCGAGTATTATTTTGGAAATGTATAAAATTCTTCGAATGACCTTTGGTGCATTATTCTATGTTGTATGCGTATGTGTATGTGTATATTGCAAAGACCCCCTCTTCGCGGCGCCTATAAATATACAAAGGCTCCACTTTGCAGCGCCTATAAATTTGTAATGACTTCTCTTGTCTTGTTTGTTATTATTTTGGCACAAAATTAATAAGCTAAATTAGGGCAAATTACCACACAATTCTCAGGTTGATTTTTATACTGTGCTCACTTTGCCTGTCAGTAATTTAAGGCTAGTTAAAATGAAATGTATTAGCTGATGTTTAAATAAAATGGTTGAATGCCCCTTTTTACTATTTTATTAAACCGCAATATTATTTAAGCTAGCTCCCGGCAAACACAAACCTGCTTATCTCAGCTTGGGTTCAGAATTTTACTATATTCACAAATTAGTAGTTCATTTTAGATTATTCGTCCTTGAGTAGCTCATATACGCGATTCTGGTAGATAAAATTTAAAATCTGTTAGATGACACAAAAACTTAACCAGTGCAACAGCGATTACATGAATGTTTAAAAAAATATCGTGAAGTTAACCAGGAATCGTCAGGTAATTTGATTCAATTATAGCTTGAGAACAAAAGATCCACTTTATTGTTACAGGAATGACGTAGATAGGACGCTATCCATTCACTTGTTTCTGCTGCTTGGAAATCCGCCAATTTCACAAAATTTAATAACGCTTTGCAATTTTTGGATTATTACGGCGTAACTGGACTCTTTCATATGCGATAGGCCTCTTCAGCAAGGTTCAATCTCGTATTTTACTAAGTTTTCCAAACTCTGACGTTCAAATTTACAGATAATCCTTACCTCGTACAGATGTCCAAACTTGGCAAGAAGATGATCGGAGATGACGCTGCTGGAATTAATCTGCTGGAAACGCTCCCCTGGCTGCAACTTTCACTTAAGATGCTCCTGCAGACCCCGCTGATGTGATGCAGTGTAGATCTCTGGCTTCCGATGCTTAATTTCGGGATTGCTCTTTGCAACTTTCTATTATCCTTTATTCCGATCTCATTTACTTTTCAGATTGCTTGCCATTCACTGACCTGTACTTTTATTAATAATTACGCTCATTTTGTCTGCACATAACAAACCTTTTGTGTCAATTAATTTTGTTTGGCCTGGCGTTAAATATGCACAAACCTATTTTATTTACTTTATTCAAACTCTCTGAAATATGCTTTGCTTATGCGTGCCTTTATTCGTTTAATTACTACTTTTCGGATTTCATTACCAATGCATTTAATACTTTTATTATTGTTTTAAATTGCAATTTCATAAAATATCTTAACTCTGTGCTTTATTGACTAGGTTAAATATTTTGCACTGCTAACAGAGCCAAGTTGTAGGCTTAAAACCATCTCAATATATGTATGTATATCACTTTTTCTTATTAAAACTTAGTGTTCTTATTATAATTATAAGTAAAACATAGGCTGTTTTTTTAATTTTAGGTGCAGTTGACATCGATTCCTTATAAAAGATCTTTGTGCTTGTAGTTATTATTTAAAGCAATTTTGGACTTGTTAAATTAATGCTTTTTAAGTAATGTTTTGTTTTTTAACTCTTATCTTTTAAATCCCTGGATGTTTCACCTATATAATATTTCTCGCATTCACAGGAAATACTGTATATCCAATTCTTTGAATGTTGTTCTTGGTCGAACTCCTTAAGTTTTGTAAGAATTGACCGCAAGGTATTTATCGTTTTGAATGTCGTCCTAACATTGAATGTATTTCCAATTCATGTAATTTTGTCAGACATTACAAAAATATAAGGTGTAGTTAAAGTATCATATACTACAACGCAAAATTAGAGATCAACAAAAGAAGGTTAAGTATCTCTGGTATTTTTCGAGATTTTTCTACAAAACGTATACATGAGACAAATATGATTGTTAGTATAGGTTTGGTTATAAAATTTTCCAATTAGGAGGCTAACAGCCGGTCGTACAAAGACCTCTAATCTGACGTTAACTTTAATTCGCTTAATTTGTTTACTAATGAATAAAATGTCATAAGCACTGACATTTTGATGCGCTTTTGTTTATTTTAACAGCTTACATTAGTGGTCTTTACTATAAGACCGGCAGTTAGTACTATTGCAAAATAAGAACTTTCATTGATAAACTATAAAATTATCAAAAGTTTTTTTACTGAGTCGCCTTTGTACAAGTTTGTTTAACATTTGAAATGGACTTATGTTTCAATAATTGCCGGTAATGTGCAAAGGCGCTATCTGTCTAAAGTAGAAGTAGCTGGGGTGGCGGCACGGCTTGAAGAAGGCTTTACTCAGAGGGAAGTTGTAGAAAGCTTCCAGGTTGTGCAATCTGTAATTTGCAGAGCCTGGCGTCGACTCCAATTAACGAGCAGATGTACTAGAAAGTCTGACCAAGGCCATAAGAGGAAAACGACACAATGTGAAAATCGCTAGTTAGTTGTCACTGATTGAAGATGAATATTAGTTACCGCTCGTGCTTTATGAAATGACCTCCAAAGAGCTACTGGAACCAGCATTACTAAGGATACGGGGTTAAGAAGATTGCACGAGGTAGGCTTAAACGTAAGACGTCCTGCGACGGGACCAGTCTTAAACCCATTGCACGATAGAGCTCGTCTAACATTTAAACTGGACGGATACAGAATGAGCTTGTGTTTTGTTCATTGACGAGTCACGATTTTGCTTAACTGCTAATGCTAGAAGAGACAGAGTTTGGAGAAGACGTGGAGAACGTTATCAGACATGTGTGAGCCGCCAGATAGACAGGTATGGTGGTGGGTCAGTCATGGTATGGGCGGAAATAAACTCGGATAATCGTACTGACCTTGTAATTGTAAACAATGGAAGTTTAACTGGTGCAAGATATAAAGATGAGATTGTTGTCCATCATACACAGCCATTTGCCGAAGAATTTAGTCCAGAATTTATTCTAATGCATCATAACGCTCGTCCCCATTCAGCTAATATCGCAACGGAATGCCTTAACGGTGCTAATATTGCAACAATGATGTCAGCCGCTCGATGTCCTGATTATAACCCTATTGAAAATACCTGAGGCATCTTAGGAAGAATGATCAAAACGTTACCAATAGCACCAGCAAAGTTAAATAAGCTGGCTCAAGCACTTCAGCAAGAATGGGCTCTAATACCACCATAAATGTTTAGAAGGCTCATTAAAAGTATGTCCTCTCATATGCAAGTGAATAGCTGCAAAAGGTAGAAACAAGATATTGACGCAAGTAAATTTGTTTTTGCTACTTTTTTAAATTTCATAGTGTTTCTTATGTTTAGCGATTTAGGATTTCTAACTTTTTTTCGATATTAGGTCTTCAAATTAAAAAATTCTTTTCCATCTTAGTAATAAGAGTCTAATCTGTGTTTTGTATGAGTTTTGTGTCTATAATAATAACATAAACTTACTATTATAGCACTTTTTGTTGATCCCTTAATTTTAGTCGTAGATCTAATGAAAATTATTTATTTAATTTTCTTGAATTAAAAAGGGAAATATTTGATTGGGAATTCTTCTGATAGAATACTTTTTTGTAGTTTTGAGTGTCGTTTCTCTGTATGTCCATGATATCTTTTCCTGTATTAAAAATGTTCCGAACAAGGGTCTCTGGCCAACTATTATCTTTCAAAACATTTACCATAATTCCTTTCTCTGTTTTGAAAATTTCATTATTAAGCAAGCAACTTTGGCTCTGTAGTAAAAACTTTTTACATCACCTATCTTTATGTTTTTGTGATGGTTGGAGTTAAAAATGTAGGTATACATACTAGTATTGGTTTTCTTACGGTATACTGATGTTTCAAAAGTATTTACTGTGGGTGTGATTAGTGTATAAAGATATTGTTGTTAAAAAGAAACAAACCATAACTCAGTTATGTTTTATAATCGGACCTACGTTGATATAACATTTTCAAGTAACATATCCCTCAAGTTCGGCAGATCCCTGCTTGGGCGGTCTGTATATAAGAGACTACAGTGAAATAAAATTCAAAAAGGATATAGGACAAAGAAAACATGTAGTTGTCGACTCACGGGTATTAACGAGCTAATAGAATAATAAGAAGATAATTTTTATTACTTCCTCTTACGATAAAGGAAGTATTGGATTCACCCCAAAAATTCTAAATTGAGTTTTTAACAGATCTTCACGTTTTAGAGTCCCCTGAACCCAAAAAAACATGTTTTTGTTCATTGGTCTGTCTGTCTGTGGTGAACAAAATATCTCAAAACTGAAAAGAGGTATGGCGTTGAGCCTTCATATATAACTTTTGTGTAGTATGTAGATGAGACAGCAAGCTTTTGAAGAAAATTTCATAACCGGAAGTATGTGTTTACTCTTGTAATTTTTCAGTTTTTTTCGACTTTTTCAAAAACGTCTCTAACGATTGTTTTCAAACTTTACATTTTTATTGCATTTTTAATGTATATTGATGTGGGATAGATGATTTTCAAGTTGAATACTTCTAAAATGGGTTTCTTTTGTTTTTTTCAATTTTTTTATTAACTCCTATTTTAAATAGAACACCCGGTATACTATTACATTTTTGAATTCAGCTTAAAATTTTAAAGAAAATTTGTCTTTTTCTAACGCTCTATTTTGTACTGTTTTTGTAGAATTTGTTATTTTTGAAAAATTTTGACAAATGCTTAAAAATTAGAAATCAAATTTTTGGCTAATTATAAGATCACTGTAAAAGGAAGTTGTGTAAATATATCACATCAAATTTTTTGTTAATATAATCATCCGTTATTTTACTACATTTTCTAGATCAGTTGATTATTATATGAAGTTGTATCCTTAAAATGGTGTAAAACTGCAGAAATTACTTTTTCAACAATGGTAATTTTTTTCCCAAGCAGATTCAACCTCAATTTTGAAAATAAAAAATATTCGCTAGGGGCTATACGGGGGGGGGGGGGGGAAGATGATTTAATTTCTGGAAACCCCAGGGTTGAATAGCAGCCTTTCCAGCAACTGAAATGATGCATAATGTTTAAGTAACTATAGTAATTCGCTCTTTAAGATCCACTAGCAGAATTTCATGAGAATCCCAAAAGATTGTTGCCATGATCTTTTAGGAATTGTTTCACTTTTGCTTTCATTGGACGCCTCCATAAAGTCCCGCCAAGACAAGTGATCAAGGTACCGAACCATAGTTTTATCTCCAGTGACCATTGAATCAATCAGTATCTTCTCTTGCCCTTCCCCGAAAATATTCACTTATAATACCATGAGTAGTCAAAGTTATGTCGACTATTTTTGCGGTGGTGTCACGAATGTCCATTGCGCTTTGGTACGATTAGGACGAGTGCGCTAGCACGAGTCCTAATCCCAAGCGCAATGGACACGAGTAGTGATACCACCGCAAAAATATTCTACTTAACTTTGACTAAGAATTGAATTCGAGGGACTATTTAATGAACCAAACTACTTTTTCAAATTAGTTTTCAGTAAATCTAGCAACAAACCACGCAATTTCTATAGTAACAGAACACTAATATTGACTTTTTCAAATAAAAATCACATTTGCTTAAAATAATCACTTGAATACCTTCTATGAAGATATATCCACTGATATTTTTTTGATTGGTTAAGAAACGTCAGAATTCTGGATTTTCATTGGTAACTCTTTGACAGATGACAGGTGAATTAAATAGTCAGAAAAAAAATTAGGCGTCCTTGGTTTTGGACAACACTCGAAAGTTTTGGAACCTATCCTGCACTCGCTTAGTTCATACCAAGATGCTCGTGTAAAATTCGAAGCATCGATGTTTTTGAAAACCCACACCTTGCTGATAATTTGTTAGTTTACCTTAGCCTATCCTTTAGCACCTTTTTTTATAAGTATTTCTGCAGGTCTGTCTTGACGAGGCTCACCTTCAATCGAAGTTCTCCTTAAGTGAAACTTGTTAGCCCATTCTTTAACAGTCGAATATGACGAGGAAAATTCGCCATACACATCATCTAAACGTCGTTGAATTTCTGCTAGGCTTTCACGTTCTTTCGTTATAAATTTAATGGCTACGATGCTCAAATGTAGACATTTGAATATAATTGCTCAAAAGCAACTTCCATGTAGGTTTGTGCCAAATTACTCTGTCATTGTGTTGTTGTTAATTGCTACTATGAATAGGTAATAGTTGTTGAACTTCTGTGCTAGTACGTATTAATATCGTTTTTATGTTAAAGCAGAATTTTATTTGCAGTTAGTTTCAAACTTTTTAGATATTGTAATTTGTTCGCTTGTGAATGATTAACCACTGTGAAGGTATTGTCTGAACCAAAATCTTGTTTAAGGTATATTTCTTTAACAAAAATCTTGGTAATGTGATAATCACACTTATCGGTAATTTTAAGGAGAAACACTACAGGTTCTTTAAAAACGAATTGCGACAAAACACAGACACTAACTGATTATCTAAGATACATAATAGCAAATAAAATTATATTGTTATCTTTTGTAACTCTGAATGCTGCGCAAACTTACTGGAACCATATAACAACCATAAAACATTGAAACTTTGTGATTCATAATCGGAAAAGTACTACTTATCTTTGTAGATCATTAAAACGCTTTTAACGATAGCAATCTGGCAATGCCAACTATCCTAAACTACTTAATAGGCTCCTTAACAAATTTTGACTGGTCAGGATTACATATTTTTCTAGGAATATATTTGGCAACAATTCGACAAAAATGTATTTGTTACGAAATACACACATGTGTGAATAATCTTTACTGGATTCTGGCATTCCTTTCTTGGAATTTTCAAACATCACGCTTATTATTGTGCGTTTGAAAAAATTTATATTATTATAAAATAGTGGAACTGTAATGTAGTATTGTTATAGCTGTGGAAATCTATAATTTAACTTAAGTATGTACACGTTAGTTTATAAAGGCTTCAATATTGTTCAATTGAATGACTACGACACGATATACAGAGTGTATCTAATCGGTCGTAACAAAAGTGCACCGCGATATTTTACGCCTAAGAACCATATTTTTCTATCTGTCGTATTTTTCTGCTAAAAGCCATTCAAAGCTGAGGGTTAACACTTGTTAAAATTACATTTTAAGCGTAGAATATTTTAGTACTTTTGTTGTACGACCGATTAGATATACCCTGTATAAGAATTATATAAGGTTTTGCGTCTAGTGCAACAGCACTCTAAACACCAAATTTTGTCAGTCAATATTAACAGAGTGTAGTAAAGTTACGCGATTGTTCAGAAACTAAGGCAATTCGTGCTCGTGTACGTGCTCGTCCTTGGCTCTATTGCAAATTAGATGTTTGTAACTTCTCGCTAACACATACCTCCATGTCTAGACAACAATAGTTGATCGCCTGATAATTTGGCTATGTCTGATAGTTGATGAGACCTATTATACGAGGGCCACTAGATACATGGAAGATTTTAAGTTGATTGCTTTTCAAAATATTCGCATTTATTCATTCTATTGAACCAGTCCTTAAATACCCGTGACCATTGTTTTGGAGACACCTCAGCGACCATGTTATTATATGCCTCAACAGCCTCATCGGGGGAGTTAAACTGTTGTCCACGCAATTTATTCTTGATTGTAGGGAATAAATAGAAATCACACGGTGTCAAGTCGGGGCTATAAGGTGGTTGGCCTAGTATGTTCACATTTACAGAGGCCAAAAATGCCATTGTTTGAGCAGCGGTGTGGGATGATGCATTGTCATGGTGTAGGATTAGGCGACTTCGAGGACGTTGTGTACGTACTTTTTCTACGACTGCTGGTAAACAAATGGTGGAATACCACTCAGCGTTTACTGTGCGACGATCTTCCAAAGCAATTGTTACAAGATGGCCTGATCGGCCAAAAAACGAAGCAACCATCTTCTTACTTGCACTGCAAGATCGTATAAATTTTGTTGACTTTGCTTCACCTGGGAAGATTCACTGTGCCGATTGTCGACTGACCACTTACAAACCTCTTCAGCATTTTCTTGCACCAATCCACGCGTGCTAGTTTTTGAGCTTTATCCAAATTATGTGGCACCCAACGCGTGCATAGCTTTCTGGCACCCAAATTTTAGTGAAGAATTGTGTTGATTGCAGTCCCCGAGATGCTTAAGGATGCCTCAATTTCAGCATAGGTGATTCGCCGGTCTTGCTCCACGAGGCAGCGTACAGCGTTAACTTTTTCATCAGTAATCGCAGATTTTGGACGACCTTCACGGACTTCGTCATTAAGAGCATTTCCGCCACGGCGGAATTCCGCAAACCAGTCGTAGATGGTGCGGTCTGATAGTGCTTCAATCGCAAAAGCATTGCGCAGTCGGTCGATGCACTGTTTTGGAGTGAGAGACGATTTAAAATCTTAAAAAATCATCGCGCGATAATCTCTTCGACTTCCATTTTTTATACAACTCACAACAGTTAAAAGCTTATCACATACGATCCGTAAACAATTTTCTCAATCTGTCAACTTCAGTTGTCTACTGAAATGTTGTTGTTTCATGGCACTTTTATAAAAAATTGTGAAATCAATTTCTAAGCTTACTTTGCGGAAATTTATGTAGTGACCCCGTATATGCAATAAAAATGCCTAATTCTTGCTACGTCGATTTCACATGCCCTGGAAATAACGTAGAATAGGTCAGAATACTACATATTTTTTAAACTGTAGTGTAAAGTACGAATTGGTTGAATCATCATTTTACTTAAATAGTGCACTAGTACTTTACATGTATAGTTACACAATGTGCTAAAAATGGCTTAGAATATGCCCGCCAGGCGATTATACATCAAAACCAAACCAAAGATTTCAATTCCAATTTGTTCTTAGACGAACAACTTCTGAAATATTATCGCTGAAAGATTTTTCAATTTGTCAACGCTTTACAACTTGACTCTAAGCTGGCACATGCATTCAGCAACCCTTGGTCGCATCTTCAAATTCAAAAATTCAATCAAGTGTGCGTTTTGTACAGATATCACTCTAATGACTAAGACATTTTATAACTCAAGATCGAATAATTTTTACTGACATTAACTACCATTAATTTATTTTTGCAAAATCTGTTCAAAATGAGCACTTCCCACTTTAAACATTTTGTGCATAGGTTAATAATGGTTGCTATATATTATTTATTTATCGGTGTTATTTAGAAGCACGTTTAAAATATCTTAAAAGAAAAATTCTATGCAATTTAAGTCGGGACTTCTATATATTGCTATGGTATATAGAGGCCATGTATTACATTAAATACAGGTAATTATTTACATGAATCAAAAATGAAAAGTTCAATACAGTAATTATACTGAAACGATAAGATGTGGAAAATTATGATAATGATTGCTTATTTAATTGAATAATAATTGAAACTCAAAGATTCAAAGTACATTTTAAAAGAAAGTTATTTCAAAATGAGTACGACTTGATGATGGTAACAAAAATTAACAATAAATACAAAGTTGAATGTTGCATATGACAGAATAAAATTCTATTTGTAATAATTTATAAAGTGAGCACCATTCAAATTGATTTATAACATGTAGCAGGCAGGAATAATGGTAGTCTAAGATAGCAATAAAAAATTGGGATGATTATTAAAATAACAACTTAAAAAACAACTACGAAAAATTTGATATAAAATGGAAATAAAAATTTTGTAATTGTGTAAATACATAATAAAACCCATTAAAAATAACGAAGAATTTTATTAAAATGTAAATGGGTACGTTGGTTATACAATACAAATAAAATAAATATAGTCCAAGGCAAGATTTTTGGAATATCAAATACAAAAAAAAACTGGGATTGAGGAAAGCAGAACCAATTGGGTGTGTAGCAGAGGTCCAGTACATTGCAGGGAAGGTGCCATTGTGTGAGCTGCAAGAGACGCTGGTCCGAGGCCGTACAGGAGTTTTGGTCTGTTGCGGATTGTATGAACTTGGAACGGGATTACTGGTGGAGGCGTCAATTAGATATGGATACATTGTTAGATGGTGGAGATACAATAAATACTTAGGCGTGCTGGAGATGCTGTCAATAGTTGGATATCGGAGCCGTCTATAGGGCTGCAAAAGGTATCGCATTTTTGTTGGAGTTTGGAAGTGTCAGTGCAAAGTAAGTGGTTAAGTTGAAGGTATCTAAATAAATAAAAGGTGATTAATTAATATTAAGAAAGAGACATTATAAAAGTAAAGTACTTACCCAGATTATAGGGATGATGCTGTCAGTTTGACATTTAATTTAAAAATTAATGACAGAGGTATTTTAAATAATATATGCAAATTTGAATCTAAATATCAGACAGTCAAAACCGTTGTAAAGAATTTTATTTATGTCATATTTATTAAAAAGTGTCATTAAATAATGCTTGGAAATAATTTGTTGACAGCCAGTGACATTCAGTAATTGCAGCAAACAAACAAACTAGATTTCGGCGAACCACACCCTGATAAAAAAGAGTACTCATGTAAATTTGAAATAAATTAAATTTAAAGTTATAATAAAGTTAAAAGTTTCAATATTTGAAATAAATAAGCATACACACGGATCCACTACAATATATATAAGCGGGGGTCCTACAGCCTTTGCCGCATCCCGCATTTCGATCGCCATTTGTCTTTTTCTCTCCAAGCTTCTTCATCTATTGCTCTATCAGACATAATTTTCTTTATGCCTTGAATCCAGGATGTTTTTGGTCTTCCTCTTTTCCTTCGGTTCTGTGGTGTATACTCCAGAGCTCTCTTTGGCCACATTTCCTCTGGAATTCTCATGACATGGCCGTACCATATCAATTGTCTGGATTCTACTCTGTCAATAGTGCCATAGATTCAATTTGTTTTGCGTTTTATGTCTACATTTGGGACATGTTCCAACCTTGATATTCTACATGTCCTTCGCATGAAATCCATTTCGACAGTCTCAAGCCTTCTGGTATTCTTGGCAGTTAGCTGCCAAACCTCCGAACCATAAGTTAATATGGGCTCCACTATTTATTTGTAGATTGTCATTTTTGTGTTTAACTTTATCTGATTGGACCATAGTAACGAATTTAGCAGACGGACACTTTTCCGACCTTGTTGAATTCTATTATCAGTATCTTTATTTGACGTTTCTTCTTGTGATATTACCGTACCCAGATATTTGTATTTTGTACATTTTTTTATTTCCTTATTTATTTGTAGTGTTGGATCTTCTATATTACCTCCTATTACAAGGTATTCGGTCTTCGTCATGTTCATATTTAGACCCCACTTTTTTTGTACTCCTCTATCAACTTCCTGATCATAAAGTCTATGTCTTCCTCCTCGTTGGCTATGATGACTTGATCGTCTGCAAATAAAAGCGTTGTCAAACACTTATCATCTACCTGTATCCCCATTCCTGCTACTTTCTTCATCCATTTGTCTAGTGTTTCTTGGATGTATATTTTAAACGGGGTAGGTGATAGGGAGCAACCTTGTTTAAGACCTTCTGTTACTTTAAACGGTGTTGACATCACATTTCCTAATTTAACAGCGCTAACAGATTCTTTATACATATTCCAAATTGCTCGAATATATATATTACTAAGGCCAATCGTTGTCAGAACTTCAAATAACTTCTTCAAGGGTATGGAATCGTAGGCCTTTTCTAAGTCAACGAATACTAAATGGGTAGAAAGATTTCTTGCAGTTCGTTTTTAGATTATTTGTTGTAATACAAAAATATTATCCACACATGATCTGCCAGCTCGGAAGCCACTCTGTTCTTTTATACTAGCTATCTCTTTTTCAAGTCTCTTTTTCAGAATTCGTCCGTACAACCTTCCCACTGAACTGGTTACACTTATTCCTCTGTAGTTCTGACAAAGTCTTTTGTTCCCTTTTTTGAAAATGGAGCTAATGTACGCTATATTCCAATCTTTCGGTATATCTTCTCCTGCTAACATGCATTTGTTGAAGGTTTCTGCTAGGATTTCATGTAACCTATCTGTCCCATATTTCACCAATTCAATGGGGATGTTTCCCGGACCGCCGCTTTTCCATTTTTTTATTGATTAAGGGCTTCTTTTACTTCTTGTGCTGTTATCTCATCTACTTGCTGACCTTCTGTTATATTTATATCGCTACGGGACTTCTAGCGAACCATTATATCGGACACCCACGACCGATCATCGCTCAGTAAAATATTGGCACTATCTTTGTTTGAAAGTCCTAATTTGCTGTAGTTTCTCCAGCTGAAAAGACATGTCTCTTTTCACAGTTAATGCAATTTCATCCAAAAAGTCCGGTAAAGGGTTGTTGAAGCAATCGGCAAAATATTGGGCATTTAACGGATGAGGCAAAATACGTGGTTTTATTAAATACAAAATTATTTTATTGAATATTAAAATATAAATTTTCCTCATAAATAACTTCATAATTTCCATTCTCAGTCCATAACAATTCCATCACCCACTCTCAAACTCCAAACGTAGCAGCTTCCAATAACGCCCACAATTTCACACATTCTCGCTCACCTCTGCATCTTAAAAGTTAATAAGCTAAAGATGTACTTCATTTCATTTCACTTACTACTTTTTCCAACTAAATTCAACCTTCATATCTTTTCTTGTACAGTTGCGTACAAAAAATGCTAACGTTAATCTAGTATTCGTTTCTTATTGATTTTAAACATTGTATTTGTCATACTGATTTAACAAAATGTCACATTCATTATTACAATAAAACGGCGCAGTGGCGACTATGATCCGATATCATGAATAAGACGTATTTAACAAATATACAAATTAGTATTTTTATTTGTTACGGTCTAAATCGACTTTTACGACACCGCACCGGCACACACAAAAATTACGTAAAAGCTAAACGGCCGGTGCGGACGATATTTCACATAATCGGGACAAAGACTTATCTAGGGCCGCTACCCAACCCGCAACAAAATATGCCGGCTAGACATCAGTGGAGCGAGGGAGGGTCCTTTACGAGATTACCTACGGGCAACGGCCAAAGGAACGGTAAGCATTAATAAAATAAAATAGGGCGCCATACGGTTTCATTGACATAAACGAACATGCAAGGATAGACCCAGAGTAAAACCGGAAAATCAAATGTGCCTACCTTCTAACGTATCACCTTGGCGAAATCTAAAGTTCAACGGGAATAGAAAATAAAAGCAACCTCACGACCTTCAGCAGCGGCATGCGTCGCCAACCTACATGTGACGCTTAATCACTCGAGTTTCGCCGTACATCTATCTTGACACAGTAACCTGAAAGTGGGCATGCACAGAGACGCGTCGTAAATCATAACGCCTCATTCAAAATACCGGTCTATTGGTCTCACACATATAAATTAGCGATACACAAAAAGGTAAACACACAAATATGGATTAAACTATATAGCCCAGCTAGGAGACTCTTTAACTCTAAATATAATTAAATAATCACCTGAAATTAGTTCACCGCAACCTCAGCGACTCTTGAATGTTCCCACAAATAGCGCAACAGTTATGCGCGATCAACTGAATGAATTTAGTTATACAGAAGGCCTTGGTAGGCAGTTATGGATCAGCAAACAAACATCTAATGTAGGCCTGAACAGTTGAGTGAATTTGGTGATTAATCGCATCAGCCAAGCGGTACTGCATTAGCAAGTAAGCACATATCTAAATTAGGTCTGCACAAATAAATGAATTTGGTTATCAACAGCGTCGGCCAAACGGCATTGCATTAGTAAACAAACGCACATAAATTAGGCCTGAACAGATAAATGAATATGGTTATCAACAGCGTCGGCCAAACGGCATTGCATTAGCAAACAAACGCACATAAATTAGGCCTGAACAGATAAATGAATTTGGTTATCAACAGCGTCGGCCAAACGGCATTGGATTAGCAAACAAACGCACATAAATTAGGCCTAAACAGATAGTTATTATTAGCAATTACACACACTACCTGAATGTGGGTCAGCCGAGCGATGGCGTCACGACGCTAGCGGGCTCACCTCGTGCGACGAAAGTGTTGCAGAGGTATGGGAGACGAGCGGACTCTGAGGAAAATCCCACAACGTGGCAAGGTTTGAACTGCGTCCCCCTGGGGAAAATCTAAACAGATGAGACGGAAGGCTTGTCCAGCTCTGAACTATGGAACCCCAACTATGGGAGGAAGGCCTCTTTACGGCCCAACGAGATTATACAGAACTGGCGGTCCTACCAACGAATCAGGGCACCACGTGCTCACTCCACACGAAACACAACAACCCCCCTTTTTAGCGGTCCGTCGAGAATTTTTAAAACAATTAGCAAACAAAGAAAGTGGTATCAGAGCAAACACAGGCCAAAATTCGCTGTACCAGCAGGAAAACATCGGCCGCCTACGTGCCTAAGCGCGTTGGTGGCAAAAATCACGCTGTAACGACTGTACTGTCGAGACGCGCTGTCTGCGACGTGCAGCTGTAGCCAATGGAATCGCAGTCTGCCTCAGGGTGACAACGGCGAAGCAAGCCGCGGACGAGGGAGAGCGACTGAGGTTTAAATTATTTAAGAAAGATATCTTGCTGGCTCCAATTGGCTATGTTTTGAAATTGATGTAAACGGGACGAAACAAAATACAAAAAAACTGCTAGAGCCCAGAGCGGTGCGGAGTTGCGTGCCTGTCAACTTTAGAATTTAAATAAAAATGGCTGAAGTACTATACGAGACAAATAGCTGATGTACTATACGAGAAAATATGACTGAAAAGGAACCTATATACAGGCAAACTCGTCATTTTTGTACCAACACTACTTCAACAGGTGGCATATCGGTAAAATATAAAAATGGCCTCACACATTTTTACTCCCCTGACTGAAGAGCAAAGCAAATATTGTAGTACAAAAATCACCTTCCGAAATTTCTTCAGATCTTCACGTTTCAGGGTATCCAGATGATGAAAAACATGTTTTCTCAATTTCTTCCGTCTGCTTGTCTGTCCACCTGTCTGTTCACCTATTGGCGGTATAGCTCAAAAACCATTTGTTGGAGGAAAACAACATTTTGCATGCTGATTATACGTTTACTCTGCTCGAAACCGAGAGAATTAAGGTCAAATACTTACAGGGTGATCCCCTAAAAAATAAAAATGTGCCTATGTTTGCTTTAATTCAAGAACTATTAGTTAAATAAAAGTCATATTTTAGACCCAACGTTTTTAGACGCAAAATGCAAAGCTAGAAAAAGTCAGTTTCTGTGAGTGCAAGAGAGGCAGAAGAACACGTGTTTTCAGCCATTGTTTCAAGCGACGTAGTTTTGATACGACGTTCGCCTTAAGTCAAGAATTATTTCACTAAAGAGTCAGTTGTGTGAACAGGAATGAGAGGGAGCGAACGTGTTTACCCCTCCTCCGTTTGGCCTCTTTGAAACATATGTGTAAGTTTTAGAGCGAAATGCATGAGCGTCCCTCCTGTTTGGCACCGCGTGGCTTTGGGCTGCCTAAGGGATTCTAACGCAAGCTTTGGAGAAGACAGTAAGTGGTTTTTGGGTGTGTGTTGTCTCCGCTGCCTTAAGGCCAAGGCTGTGGGGCGGCCTACGATTGTTTATTTTGTGCGCATACCACATGTTTAAAGCGTAACTTTATTCCGCTATTTAAATTCCCGTCGTTTAGAAGTTGCAATTATTATTAGTCTTCTAAGTAATGGTTCTCGCGTAGCGTCATAATTTAAACTACAAGTTGATGTCGCTTATGTAGTGGTGTTTTTCCTAAGTTTTCCATGAACTGCCGTTGTACATGGTCCGCACGTTACCGTTTTGTTTCCAGTAATTAGCTGACTTTTCCTGTATTTATATATATTGATCTGCATGTGGGTGTTGACGGTCGAACATGTGGTCGATAAGTGACTGTGTTGGCGCTGTGATTAGCCAAGAGTCTCTTTTATCACGGAATTGGCAGCTCCGATTATCGCCTCGTTTGACGGATTAAATTTGGAGATCTCTGTTGAGGCTAACTTGACATATTGAAGTTTCGTTTACCGCCTCGAATTCTTGCCATGTTGTTAGGGACTTTGCGTTGTCCTCTTTGGGGATGTTAACGTTGTCTATACCTTTTTGTCGACAGCACTCTTTGGGCTGTTCCGCAGTTCTTTCAAGCGTCTTGGGCGCAGTTGCTTGGAAGCGACCACCTGCAACTTCAATGGACGTCGAGTGCAGCCACATGGACCCCTTAAGGTACCGCATTTTTGTAATATCTTTATAGTGCCTAGATTACAGTGATTTATTGAAGTGTCGGCCATTTTGCATAACGTTACTGTCAATTTAGAATTTACCGTTTGAACTATTGTAGTTGTCAGTACGCTGAATTGAACATTTGCCGTCAGCTTTAATGTTTATGCTTAGCCTAACGTAGTGGCGATTAAATTATATACCACATTTGAAACACATTTGATTGTTGACAGTCAAGAGTTGATGTTTAAGAGTCATGTCCTTGAATACTTAATGTTGTTGCCGTTTGTGAATCATTTAGAGTATTTGTTATAAAGTTTACCGCCCTTATCTAGTTTAACCGTTACGTAATTTAATTTAACCCTTACCAACTCGTTTCGTTAACAAATGTTTACTTACTTATTTCTAATATAGTTTATTTTCAATTAGCTGTTTTTCTTTTTGATGTACGAGTATATGATATTTGCATCCCATTTTGCGTGTTTTCTTTTGTAAAAGATATTTAGAAAGCTACGCAAGAGTTTTCCCCCAAAGTAAGTTCAACGCTGTTGTTCGTGGTTTCGTCGACCAAGCACTGCCAAGGTTGAAGTTAGAAGGGGTACCCATTTGCTTCCACTTTTCTCAGTGGGCTTGCTTGTGTATTTCCCTTATTATGTGACTGACATCTAACATCTGCTTTTTTTTTAATTAGGCCGTTGCCCTGTTTAGTCTCGTAGTGGACCACCCCATCTCTCTGAGTGAAGTCAGAACCCTTTTTTGTTACAGGTTGGGGCAGCGGTAGTGAGCAATTCTTTCCTGATATGACTCATTTTACGCGCTAGTCAATTAACTAATTAGTGGCGTGTCGTAAACTCCCGTTTATGTTGTAACAAACTGGCATCCTTGTCGTACAGTAGTTTTTAGGCTGTAACAAGCTAAAACAAAAAGATTAAATAGTGTATTGTTCTTAGCGTTATCCGCGTTTCTTATTATAATTGTAACCATAGAAACAATCTCACAGGCAAATCATATTTAATTAAAATGAGCCAGATTGCACCAATTTAAGAAATAAGGTACTTGTACAAGCATAAGCAGACAAACTAAAGAACATTTTGAGCATTATTAATATAACTGATATAAGTGCAAAACTAAACTTTAAATATTTCCTAAATGAGTAAATACTAAGCAATATTAAATTTCTGTAGTAATAATTATTTACAATCACAAAACCATCTCAGAAACAAATTATCTTTAGTTTTAATGAGGGAGATGGTATTAATCAAAAAGTAAGCTACAAACATCAGTAAACAGAACATTTTCTAGTGTTATTAATATAACTGGCACAAATACCAAAAACTCAACTTTAAACATTTGCTTAATGATAAGTAATAACCAATATTAAATCTATACAATAATAATTTTTAACAAATAAATATAAAATCTTAGAATACTTGAGTAACTAAGATCATAGGTAAGTCACCAATTTAATCATAACTGTACAGCAAATAATATTTAACATTATCCAGGTCAGCTATAGATTTTACTGCATTTTTTGCCTGTTCTTGTTTATAAAGATTATTCAGCCCCTCGTTCAAACATTGCGACACCCAAATCGTGTGATTGCACGTTTGTACACTGTTATGATTTGCGTTCTTTAATGAAATGAACTATGTATGAATATACTGTACTTTAGTTAGCTGTAAGCCATCTGTATCATAAATATTTTAAGGTAAAATTCGTAGGCAAAATGTCATATTTAAATTACAACAAGCGGATGTTTAGAAACGTGTCTTTCGCTTGGGAAGCTGGAGATATTCTAATCTCACGAATAGATTAGAGTAAGTTTATGCAGGGTTTACTTTATAAACCGAAATATTGAGTGATGTATATGACCGGTACGTGATTAGGAGAAGCAACGGTTGCAACTCGATCATAAAAATTACTTGCAGCTGGGACCAAACTCTTTTAGTAGAATTGTAAACCTTTATAGCGATAATTTGCGAAGGTCCGAACGGGCCACATTTCACCGTGGAAAAGCTTCAAACTTGTAAAATTCATAGAACTATTATGAACTGTCACGTCCGTATGTACGTGCCAAAAGTCCAAAGTTTAGACCAACTCTGATAGGTTTATTGGGAACTTTGTAAACGCCCACCGAGCTTTCTTGGTCAAACTGGACTTGTAAATAAGTAAAGTTAAGAAACAACGGTATTAAACTTAAGTGTTCTGTAAACGGCAGAAAAATAAATGCAAGTATTTGTACTTAAGTGTTCTTATTAATCTCGCAACAGTAGCTTTGGTCTTCGTGTCCGAGTGTATTTTAACTAAAAGGATTGCCAGTTACCCCGACTTTAGGCGTCGCGCAACAACACCGATAGCCGCATCCTTGTGAGGTCATCCGCGATAAAAATGCCCGTTCCTTTTAAAGATTTACGTGCCTATATAATGTGTTGTTTAATTCGATAATTAGGTAATTTAACTATAATAGGTCGATGTTTCATATTATTTCCAATGGGAAGTGGAGTATGATGCCCAACCCGGTGCGATATATCGATATAGTTCAAATCAGCTCCAAGCATTAAGTTTTTCTTTAATAAGTTTAAAACTAAGTCGTCCGTTTTTTCGTTATCGTGCACGGAAATCCCAAATATTCTTATACAATTACACCAGGAATACTGTTCCAGATCGTCCATCTTGGTATTTAATTTAGTTTGCCATTTGCAATTTCTGCTCAGCTTCTGTAAATTTGGAATTACGTTCTCGCAGTGTATTAGCTATTGCCCCTTCTACGAATTCATTAATAATTTTGGTTAGTGTCTCCACACACCACGAATCGTTAAATAGAGCATCGATAGTATTACTGATTATTGCTTTAATTTCATCCTTATCCGCTCTGGACAGCATTATGATTACTTTATCTAACTTGCACTTTCACTGTAACCTTAAATTCAATGTACTAAATAAATGTTCAACTTGATCACTTTACTATTAATTGGTTTTAAGGTGAGAATGTAGAATTGTAACGCCCGTTTTAATTTCATTTCTGTAGGGCCTTAATGTATTTGTTATCTTATTTTGGACTCCTTTATATCTAATGGCTGTAGCAAAAGAATCCAAAACTATCACAGCAGGCGGTTCGACGCGATTAGCACTTTAGGTTTTGTCAAAAGCACGCCCTCGCGAGTCTCGCGGATTTGAATTTCTGGACTAAGCTCAAGCTGTTTTAGTTGTTTTCGTAAGGTGCATTCTGCGTAGGCTGGGTTTCCTTGCGCTGCCGACGATTGAAATCGTTGCGAAGCGTCCTCTGCTATAATTAGGCCGAAAACACCGTTCGGCTGACAGTTACGGGCCAAAATCTGGCAGTTACGGGCCAAAATCTGGATAAAATTAGGCAGTTACGGGCTAGAAGAAGCTAATATCGTTTAGTGTGGGTTTTGGTCTTGCATGGGCTAATCGGGCACAAACGAAGGCTAGAAATCCAGCTAATTCAGCTCCCCCCGATTCTGCTTCCGCATGGGTTAGAAATTCCCGACATGTGCCGCTACCTTTTGTGGTTTGCTGACTTCTAACAGTAGCGTCTCCGCTTTGGGAGTCTCAGAATTTGACAGCAAATCTAGCTTAGCGTCTTCATGGATGAATGCAACACAACAGGACAATTCCACTTGCGATCGCTGGACTTCAACATTAAGTTAAACTGTAAGTAGATGCCATATCAACTCTCTTTTTCCGACAACGGCATTTGCCCTAATTATATCAGTACTTAGTAAGATCTTAACAAATCAAACTGAACGAGTTAATTAACCTGTTTGGCTCAAACCTTAATAACGCTAATGAGCGAGAATTTATTCTCTAAAATTGCTGAAATAGGCATGTGCATTGTAATTCATGTACCGCGCTTTATGCGTTGCTTGTTTTCCAATTGCGATAACACAGGTGTTTTCCTGGAGTGCGAATTAAGCTAGAATTAGCATCTTGTAGGTTGAATATTTGGAAGTAACTTTACAATTATGATTTATTGTTTCATTTGATAGGCACTAGTCCTACCACTTTGCTTGTTGTCACGTGGCCTAAAGGCTAATACAAGTAATTCGAGTGTTATTGCAATATTTGGATTCAAATAAATGCCTAATTGCTATTATTTGCTTGTGTTTTCTTCTGCAACCCCTCTACCTGAACGAGTTTTCTAGTCATGCGGTGGAACACCATAGGCAGGTGTCGTATTTTTAAGTAACAAGTTTTGTTTTTATAGATTGTGAGTAACGACAAGGCGCCCAATTTGTATTAAGCTTGCTGTTAAATTTAAAAGCCTGAAGCATTTGTTAGCTTGGTTGTTACACTACGCCTTTTTTGCCGAGAGTTTAAAGAGCTAGCCGAGGCCTTGTCAAGCCCTTCGTTTAAGGGTGGTAAAAAACTAACCATTACATTAATGATCTAAGAAGCGGACACGCGAGGCACTTCTACTCTCGGCACCGTGTAACGAGCTAAATCGACAATTACGACAACGCGCTAGTTTGTAACGGTACGACGCGATATTTACGAAAAGCCAAAATAAAGTTAAACGACTAGCGCATACAACGACACACAAAATCGGGAATGTAACTCATAGGACCGCTGCCCAACACATTACAAAAGAGTTGCCGACTAGATTTCAGTGGAGCGAGGGGTGGTCCAACACGAGATCACACAGGGAAATGACCTGATAAACGGTAAACAGATCTAAAATGATAAGGCGCCACCACATGTCTTACCCTAGAAAAATGCATAAGTGAAGCCGCTCAGAAAACGTGGAAGCATAACGCGTTCACCTTTCGACTTAAAGCTTGGCAGTAATCTAGTCAGCAAGCCGGTTTAGCACCATCGGACCTAACTTTCGAAAATTCACTTGGTCAGCTGGTCAAACTCCTCTTACACTGTAACATATAATACACACAACGCATTCACAGTAACAAAAAAAACCACAGTTAAATTAACATGAAATGTTTTAACAAAATATTTAAATATATATAAAAATGCACATAGAAAGATGGAATGGTTTAGTATACTGCAATTACGTAAATTGCGTAACGTTGTAATCTATTGAAATTATTCGGTAAACTTGAAATTACTGAAAAACGACATGAACATCGAACTATAATCAAATAGCAGTAATAAAAAGCGAATGTCAACTATAATAAGTAACGGTTGTGACACATGACAGGGCTACTGCATAAAGCTAAACATCAACCATGTAAACTGACGGTAAATTAATTGTAATGACAGGTAAGCAACCATAACAGTTTGAGGAATGGAAAAAGGCACACAATAAAAGTTAAACAACCGCGACGTTACGTCAACGGTCCGATGCTTCGGCGAACCACACTGTATACATTAAATTCAGACTGTAAACTTTAATACAACGTACAGTACCTTTAAATAGTTTGGCTGTGCGGAAAATTGACGTCCCATGCTACTGCAATCAGCTGCTGTTTCCAGACATTGCATAGACGAAACGGAAGGGATACTGCAACTACTCAACGAGCTGCGGGCAGACGAAGCCATGGGGTATTATCTACTACTGAAGGCGACACTAAAGCATCGCACGGTAAGTTGGCAGGACGACAGAAACGGTAAGCAATTGATTTGCGAAATCTTATCATTATAAGCCGTTAATGAGTTTTCACAGGTAATCGGTTAAACGACGAAATAGGAGCGCCACTCCACAATACGAAAGACTGAAGGTTTATATTCAACAACGACTACGACACCCAGCCCGATCGCCTTTCTCACAACCACGTGAGAAAGAGATGTGAACAAAACTGCGTACGGAACAAAACAGGCGGTACACATCACACACACTATGGCACGACCTTTAGGCGTTAAAATAGCACAGAAATCAAACGTTAAAAATCTTTGCGATTGCTATCCCCGAAGGGAAGCATCATGGTAGTGGCAATTCAAAAACCAACTGTTGCTTTCAGACGCCAGATCGATTTTCCCAGAAAAATTTGTGTAGACAGCGCGATCGATAAAGTGGTGGGAACAAAAACTGAAACTCACTCTCAAGCACATGGCAGCTGTTTCTTAGATTCACGCCACGGAACGTGCAGGAATGCGCCTTGCAGACGAATCGATAATTATATTCTAGCGTGCCAACAAATTGGAACCGAGATACACAGAGAGAGAACGTTTTATAACCGTTGGCGGCAAGCGAATAACAAAAATGTGTGCGCTAGAAGCCCCTAAACGCCTGTACAAAACTCGATATGCTCAAATTCAGGCGAAATAGTTCGAAAAACCCATACACAAGTGGGGTCGTAATTTAGGAAATAACGCTGATTAGCCGTACATTCGCACAATCTGAAAATGTCCTAACAACTGTGTCATAGCATATGTATTAATACTTTTAACAAAACTTAATAGGTCAACAACAGTAAAGTGAAAATCAGTGAATTTTTATTTCAGCAGTGCATAAGCCGATTTTCATAATTATTTCAGAAACCGTGTCAAAGCATTGGCTTCTTGTATGGGTTTTTTGAGACGTTATTTTTGGGACACCCTGTATGCACAGCATGAGAGAACGCCATTTTTCTTTCAGTGTATTAGTACCCGCGGGCTTGAAACTTATACAATGGAAAAAATATCATGGATTTCTCTCTCTTGGTGTAGAATACACCATTTCTGTTTTAAGTACGGCGAAATATCATAAAAAAAGGTTGTTCAAAATATTTCTATGCAAGATTTTGGTAAAATTAGAATACCTTTGCGAAGCAGTTATCTTTAAGTACCGTTACTCCAAGAAGTAAGAAACTGTTTTATCAGAAGATGTTATTCATAAAGCTACTTCAGGTTTGCTATTATAAATAAATTGGATTTCTTGCGATGAAACCTATTGTTAAAGAAAGTTACAGATTTAATTTATTTTTTACTAAAATGGAAAACTAAGTGAAGTTCCTCTCTATTGTCGCAATACCACCTAATTGGACTATAAATGCCCCAATCTCTTACACTACTTTAACCCGTTATAACAAGGTAAAGACCAATTTCAACCTAATCAAGACACTCCTAAACGACATCTTTCACAATTTTCCTGATAGTATACAAATATATACAGAATCTTCAAAAACGAAAAGCGAAACCGGGGTAGCAATCGTAACCCCAACAGAAACCATTATGTCCTCCATGCCCTACACATATACCATATGTTTAGGAAAATTATATGCTATACTACAGGCCCTAGTCTATGCAATACAAAACTCCAGCCAACGCTTTATAATCCCATCGGACTCCCTCAGTGCTGTAACATTGTAGCGACCCATTTCAACTTCACTTCAACAGCGCGTTAATGCATTTAACACTTTCTTTCGGACCACCTTATAGCGCTAAATAGTGTAACAAAAGAACTCAGGTTTATCGCAACAAGCGTTTGCCTCTAGAGGTAAAGCACCTGAAGTTTTTCCTGTCGCGGCATGTTTGCGAACTTTCGATTGCGAGTAGGCACTGGAAAACAGCGGAATCGCTCAATTAGTATTGATTTTTCGAGTGCCACTCTTTACGGATATAAATTGTTGGGCAAACTGAAGCTGTTCGGGTTGTTTTAAACAAACAAAGACGTTTCAACGTTGGTAAGAATGCTCATCTAATTGTATCTTTACGTAACTGATTCCAATATTTAGGCTGAATTCCTCTGCGCCTTTTAATAATTGAAACCGTTGCGGCGCGTTTTCCACACAAATAGGCAGTGAACACCGTTGATAAAAATGCAATTTCTAGTTCAATTTCGAACTCCAATTTTAATATTTAAGCCGGCTGAGCTCACATGAGGTTAATACAAATTCGGAAACTATGGGCTCACACGAGGGCTAAAATATGGTCTCCATGGGTTAACTTAAGGACTCTCCTGAGCCTTATTAAGTTCCCCCAATTCGCTTCTACACGTTGGCCAGGAATTCTAGAATACTGTGCCGCTTCTTGGTACTGTCCGCTGTCTTCTTAATACTGGCGATCTTGGGATTCTAAGAATTATGCAGCCAAATCCGGCTTAGAAGTCTTTATGGATAAATACACGTACAACGCACCAGGATCTCCCCTGCGATTGCTGGACTTTAGCAATAATTAATTGTAAGTGCATGCCCTCCTCACCGTTATTTTTTTGATCGACAAAGACAAATACCGCAACTGTGCAGTTAAACTAAGGCCTTAGGAACTCAAACTGAAGCGGGTTTAATCACTCTTTTGGTTCAATCATGTATTAGCGATAATGAGGCTTTAATTATATCTAAATAGCTGAAATTTGCGCCCTTGGCGTTATGCGTTTATGTCAATTGAGATAGCATAGGTGTTGTTCTGAAGTTGTAATTTAAGCTCTCATTTTGTGACTTGAATATTTGGAAGTTAATTTCTATTTGTGGCTTATTAATTTATTTTATATGCAATGGTCCTACAAACTTGAATTGCTGTCATTTGGCCTAATGGCTAATGCATATAATTCATGTGTAACTGCAATTTTTGGGTTTAATTAAATGCCCTATTGCTGTTATTTGTTTGTATTCCTTCTACAACTCCTCTAGCTGTACGAGTTATTTAGGTATGCAGTGAATAACCCAAGGTAGGTGGCGTATTATTAATTAGCTAATTTTTTTATGGTGTGAGTAACGACAAGGCGCCCAATTTTTTTAGAATGTTTTTGTTCAATATAAAAGCGCGAAGCATTTTTTGCCTAGTCTTTACACCACGCCATATTCTGCCGAGAACTAAAAGAGCTAGCCGAAGCCTTGTCAACCCTTCGTTTAAGAGCGGTACATGTAAATAGCACACGGACGTGGAGCTCGATTAGGTTTGATTGGGTTCTTTTAGGTTATGGTGAGTAGGGCAGATAGGTTAACTAATACGATACGGCTTAAGAATCTAGCAAACAATTTCTGACCTACCCTTATGTTATACGGTACAACATGCTTACAACAAGCCTACCCCACAAACCCCACAACCCATCTTATAAAGGCATAACTTCACGAAATCCAAACAGCCGGCAAAGAAGTAAAGTTCATATCGATCTCATCCCACATTGGCAAAGCCAGAAACTAGGCTGCAGACAAGGCGGTAAAAAGAGCAATTACTGACCCAGATGCCCAAAATGTGACAAGAGTTGTACCATCGGTCTATATAGCATCCTTAAAATACAAGATCGCAATGTCATGGTAGAATAGGGAGTCGATCCCAGTTCAAACTGTATGAAACCAAGAAATCTGTTAAACGGTGGACACAAAACACCCGCAATAGAAGCGAACAAGTGTTAATTACCAAATTAAGAATCGCACATGCCACGTTTTCGAATGACCACCTTATATCGCGAATCGAACCACTGCTCTTCGATGTGTGCAACACCTTAATATCCGTGAAACTGGTGCTTGTTGAGTGTCCAAAACATAGCCAAGCGGGACAAAAGTTATATATCTTAGAAGACGTTGCACTTATTTTAGGTGAAAGGTGCAACACCAAAAACCTCATTTAATCCCTTAAAGAGACTGAGTACCTAAATAAAGTTTAAGACAGCAAAATGTACTAGCAAATACAGTATTTTACCAATTTGTATTGCAAATAACATTATATCTAACTTGTAAAATAGTCATTGTCACTTCAAAAAGCGCTAATAATCCTCGAGGTTGATACGCGTTGTGCTAAGTAAAAAAAATAAAATTTTCAAATTTCTAGCAAGTTATTGCATACTTTGTACATAATGACATCCTTCTTGTTTCAGACACATTACACACCGTCTTAGAACTGTTCAGGTGGAATTTTTCAAGCAATTTATGCATCAAAGCGTTTGCAACCAAAGAAAATAGAAAAAAAATCTGCATTGTAGAGACACAAAAGTAGACTTAAATAATAGAGACATAATCAACTGATAGAGATCTCAATTCTGATATAAAAAATATAGAGTTTAAAGCATTTAAATTCATAATAAAGTTGTGCCAACAGCACGCAAAGTAAAGAAAATGTAGAGTGTATAATAATAAATGTGGGTAATAAGAAAATCTGAAAATACTTTATCTCTTCTAATATGTTTTGTAACGTTTCTCCCAGCGCGAATGCAATTTTGAAATTAAAAATTAATTCGCGCGTTTTCGCATGGCATCTTTGGGCCGCGCGGACAGCCATAAACGACGTCATCACGGAGAGTCGCAGGTAAACCACCGCCCATCCAAAGGAAGGATCCCCTACTCTAATGAACTGGCGTGAACCGCTGATTACGCCAGCCCAGGGTAGATAAAGAAGAGCCGAAGTCATTTTAAAGAGAATTTTTCTAGTCCTCCTCTCTTACCTAGTTCTGCTCAGGAGGGTGCTTAAGTGCTCTTCAAAAGGGCTCCTACCAGAGAATCTTCGCCTAGACCGACTCGTTAGGAGGGTGCTTTTGTGCTATCTAACGAGACTCCTGCCGAATAACCCCCGCGTTCCACTCGTCAGGAGCGTGCTTTTGTGCTGTACGACGAGATACTTGCCGAAGAACTTGCTAATTCTACTCGTTAGGAGGTTACTATCGCGCTATTCGACGAAATACCAAATGTACTTCAGACTACTTAAAATAACCCCCCAAGTCCCATTCCGTCAGGCAGATGTCGGAGCATCCATACCGCTAATTTCCACAAATTAAACGCCTAAATATACGGCTTTAAAACCACTAATTGCGACCTGAACGACGTAACACAAGTGCGGCTTAAAGTTCGTACTAGAAAATCCAGCTTGTATACACGGTTTTTGTAGTTAAGTCGGCACTATTGCTAACCTCGTTATTATTGGAGCTACAAAGCCAGTTAAGTAGGCAGACTAGTAGTATTTTTTTCGCCAATTACGATGGTGAAAACGGAATCAAAATCGAACATCGCGTTCGCGAGTTATGTCATTGCCGCGTTTACAAGCGGGCTCAAGAATGCTTGGAGCAAGAGGGTGATGTTTTCGATCATCCAATTTGAGTTTTGCTTTTATAAGTTCATAGAATAATTTGAAATAAACGATATTGTTTCACTTCATGGATATTCTTTTTAATTTCTATTTTATGGTAAAGCAGAATTGCTACTAACACAGCCACCTTGACGAATTTGAAAAATCAACAATACCTTTGTCATTTTTGACACTAGGAGAAAAGGTCATATGACACTTTTTGTTCAGAATTCAACTTCCTATGGATTTTGAATATTGTATACTGAGTGTCCCATTTGAAAAATTGAACGTTTTCATATAACTCGCGAATGCGAGGTTCCACTTTGATTCCGTTTTCACCATCGTAATTGGAAAAAAATACTACTAGTTTGCTTACTTAACTAACCTTGTAGCTCCAATAATAACGAAGTTGGCAATAGTGCCGACTTGAATATGAAAACCGTGTATAGCCGCAGCGAAAGCCGGCATCGCAACGAGTCGACGTTAATAATTCCTCACATTCAATCCTCCGGCCACTTCACGACGCCCGCTAGCTGCGAGTCTTAGCCTAATCACATTTCACAGCAACCGTCACCGAAGAGGCCCGGCATCAATTCAATTACAACATTGCTTACCTGGACTCCCAACGTTTTTGCGAAAGGTAAACAAGATAACTCCGGCTCCGCCGCTGGAAATTCCTGCACGTTCTGCACACCTGCGAGACCCGATAAAATAAGCGGCAACAGTTATGAACTTTATTAAATGTAATTCTGCCCGCATTTTGCCCGTTTGAAAGATTAGAAAACGAAATTTTATTTACACAACACCGCCATTGTCGGCGGTCCCCACTAAAAGCTGTCATTTCTATTAGTAATTCCGATGAGCAGCCTACCAGACATTAGAACTATTCCATACTGGGGCTGTCCTAGAAGTGACTGGCACTGCTTGAAGTCCGCCGCCCGAGACGCGGGACCAGGGAATTCCTGATTGATTTGTTATAAACATTGTTACAACTTTATTTTGTATTTATCCATACAATTTGATTTGATGTGTTTACTAGCTAGCTAAATTATACGCTTATAGCATTTATTCTGTGTACTTTCTAGGGTTACCAAACTTGAGTAAATTATCGATACCTTGGCATTCTGAGCTGCCTGGATCCAGTATCAGTCTGGAATTTGTAGCAAACATATTCACCATTTAAATTAAAATAGAATAGCCAGTACCGGCTATAGTTTATAGTAAAACTTTTAAACTATGGGATAAATTAACTATTTGGGAAACATTTTTTTCTATTAGAGACCATATCATCACATACAAATACAACGATGGCAGTAGAAATTAAGGAATATACCTCTATTAGTTTTTGCGTATGTTGTGGATTAAAGTCGACATTTTTCTAAGAACGCCAGGCCCAACAAAAAAATCCTTAGATGATAAAGGAAACTCCAGATGAACAATTTGGATGCCAAAGTTCCCACTAACGTCAAATACTCAGAGACAAGCAAATAATAATAATAAAATCCAGAAGTAATAACATGCCTATAGGTACCGTGTGTCCACAGAAGTAAGCACCATAGAGATAAGATAATGCCAATAGAATATAAATATCAACCAGTGCTGTGACCACCGTCCCTTTTCTTGTAGCATTTATAGCAATATTGTTTCATACAGTGGCGAGTCAGAAACCAGAAAACAACGTTTTAGCGTGCCGGCGATCACAGCATTAGCCGATCTTTCTATTCTATTTGGTTATCCTTATGGTGCGTCCTCCTGTGGACACACGGTATAATTAAGATATATAATTTTAAATAACAAAACTCAATAAATAGATTTGATGTATATCTAATGATGAAATTTGCAAATGACTAGAGTAACAGAAATAAATATAAGTAAAGTGTAACGAATAAGCAATTCTGTATAAGAATTGTTTGGGAGTATGAAAATTATCCAGTACGGAATAATGTCGCAAGGAAGAAAAGGTTTATTATCAAGGCCTTTCTTGATTATTGTGTTAATTAAGATTAACTTTAAATCTTTGAACTGCGAGGATGTAAACGCTTACTGACAAAGTAATTCTGCATTTTAAATATTTGTAAACGTATGATGAATTCAGGCAACACAGCTTGAGTGGTTTCAAATCAGAAGAATATTTTAATATTTACACAAAGGTAAGTACTAACTAACTTGTTTCCTGAAACTATATTCCCGAATTACTGTTATAGGTAAATTATAAACTTACAGAATTCAAACTGCACTACTGAGATTTAACTTTGAATGAAAATAATGTAACATGTGCGAAATTGGCTTATAAATTTGATACTAAATTTCAGATAAGCATATATATATTTATTTATATAAAATTTTCTTAAAGTATAATTATATAATTCTAGTATAACTTGTAGACTATAGTGGCATCAAAATGGGCCAATTCAATATAATGTATCAGAGAACCATAGATTACTCGCGCGACTAGTAAATATTTCAGTTACGAATACGGTGTTAGGTTTCTAGTAATTTCCTTTTTGAGCGATAAGGAGGCCGTTCTTATACAATGAAAATTTAAACAAACAGCAACAGAACTTTGAGTTCGAAACAAACGCAAGAAGGCATAATTGCAAATGCAAGTACAAGCGGAAGTTGTAAGCATAGAAACATACAAACGTACAAGCGGGGCCAAAGGTAAATAAACTAATTATAGCAACTAACTAACTGATTAAAATATAGGAAATTTAACGTTACCGATGACTTTACGCCTCTTTACTGTATCAAAAACATGCCTGTCTGTCTGTTTGTGTGTCTGTCTGTACATCTGTCTGTCTGTCTGTCTGTCCCTCTGTCCGTCTGTCGGTCTGTCCGACGACGGCTACTTCTGGTTTAACTCGAAAACTATTAGTTAAATAAAAGTAATGTTTTACACATAGCTCAGGTTTATACCTTTGACGAAAATAGACATATTTTGGACCTAACATATTTTTAGTTTCAAAACACTAGCCAGGGAAATTTTGGGTAAAGCCCTTTACTGATATATTATTCTATTTCAAATAAAAAATTATCCGTTAAACTCATATAATATATCTCAGATTTCTCATAGACTGCTTGCCATGGTAACACTTATAAAACTGTTCGTATATTACTATACAGGAAAATAAATAGAAACAAATATCGTATTTTTTCTATAGTATGATAAAAATTAATCTCTTTTAGTATGGCTGTGAAGGTGCAAGCCATCGCCTTTAAAATTGGCTCACATACTTATATTTAATTCAAACTGTCAAATTGTATTATTAAATATTCTATTTATCCATCTTATTACAATATTATATTGAAATAATAGCTATTTAAGTAACAAGGAATGTTAGGACCTATTAACATTTGAGGTAGGCAAGTACAAGCCAAGGCGAAGCCGCGGCTTGTTGCCTGCCGAAAATGTTAATAGGCGATACATTCCGAATTTTCTTATTATATTTTTCCCGCTGCTCATCGAAATTTTCCTAGATTTTTGAAAAATCGTTTGGTTTGTCACCTGTCATCAGGATTAATTTTCGTGAGTCGTGTTATCTGTGAATGTCACATGTCACATAAACACTTGCAATTATAAACAAAACGTCTATGTCTGCATCTTGCTTTGTTAATTTTATTATCCTATTATCCGTTGTCAACGGAAATCAGCAAACAAATATAATCACCGACTTACACGTTTTGTTACTAAGGCTGTATCACTGACTTACATGATCAGCAGCGGGAAAATGAATTTGCACGTAAAAGTAATGTAACTGTCCAACAAATAAGCTTGCGCCTGTCGAATAGACACCTTATATTAAATCTAACATGAAAATAATAGCATATTATGTTATTAGGAGCAAAAGTTATATTTTATGTAGCGTGGCTGGACGGTTTATCTGCCGAGCTTGCGAGGCAGATAAGTACAGCCGAGCCACATACAGATACTTTTGCTCCGAATAGCATATAGCATTTTTTCTTCAAACGTTAATAAGAAAATCCGAAGAAAATTACTCTATCTCGTCAGCGGCAGATAATATTATCTGCCGCATGACAATAAAGTGACAGTTTAACATCATCAATCCAGCAGTATAATGACACATTTTACTGCCGTTTGAAGAAAAAATATATTAGAGCCAGTTTTAAAGGCTATCGTCTAGCTCATTGATGTTGCGAAAGTTTAGGCTCAAAGCTACTTTCTACACAGAAAAAATTCTGGATATCGCACAACGTGCGTTCCTACTTTTGCATTGCTAAAAATCACGTAATAAAATATAGAGAGTCTTCTAAAACTACACGGCACTATTCTAGGACATGTTCCATAGCTTAAAATAAATAAAATATTGCTGATGAACTTTGGTCCAAAATTACGTCGTGTGGTAGCTACAACCTTGAGAAGAGTAAGAAAAACTCATTGTCATAATTAGATTGTGCTTCTGAAGTAAGGCATTTCAATTTTTAGATTCGGTTTTATCAAAACCGTTTCGTATAAAAACATCACATAATAATTTATACATTTATTATTTATAATATTAGCAATCACGGTACAAGTCACTTATGTCATTTATGTAATATTAGAAATTAGAATATAATTTAGGTTAAATTACAGATTTTCAATTTATTGACAAGTCTGGGTACTCTGATAAAAAACTTTTCCATTTGGACAAGCAAATTGGAATGGATATAAAACGCCAGTTTCTAAATAAGGTATGCATTTGTAATACAAAGTCGGATTATCTCTTACAGCATGTGTCTCTCCCATGGCTTTACATAAAGGTATTGGGTACTCAGTACATTTATCAGTGCATAGTTTTTGATCACAAAAAGTCGTTCTAGCATTATAACCATACACTGAACCATCGCTGCTCTCGCAGTTCTTTTCGTAAGAATAGACACCTGTTGATTTATCTAAGGGGCACATATGATATTTTTTGCAGTCCACTGGATCTGGAAACATTCCCGGGGAGGAACAAAGAAACTCAAAATCTGGTATCTGAGGACACTGAAAATCTTCGTCAATAGTGCATCGCTTATCTTGACAAAATTCGCCCAGAGGGCACGAACCAACAGAATATGGCTCCCAGATATTACCAACGAGCCTGCAGTACACTAATTCGCGACAGTTTAAGCACATGAGGCCTACCGTTGTACATTCTGTATCTTCCAAGGTTGTAATGTTGTTTTTCCAAAGTTTTAGACGGTAATCGAATAATTCGGTTGTTTTTCCTTCGAAACCAATTCTTGCAGCCACGTCAACCTTAATAACATACAAAACGTTTTTTTAGAACTTTCTTATTTTATTAATGCAAAAGCGTAGTCGAAAAGATGGTTAAATTGATATAATTGGAAAAATATAGAAGCTTCGTAAAATTTTATTTAATATTTCCTACTACTGCTTAACTGAATGACAACTTTTTTTGTGTAAATTAAAATTAAATGTAAATTAAAAGAATTATTGAACAGCTACTACTTACTGTAACCAATACTGCAACAATCATTAATCTTTTCATAGTAACTTGATACAATTTGGAAGTATCATATATTTAACTAACCTTGGTGTTTTTAAACATACATTTTTATGAGTTTTCTTTTATATGTCTATGTACGCGCATAGATAAAATAGTGAGCTCCAATTGGAGGGTTTCTACTGACTTTATCATCTTGATAGCTACAAGTCTGTGTACACAACTTTCAATAGCTTTGATTTGGTATTACTACTTAAAATTATTATCAAACCAACAAATCAGCAAATAATGTTATAGATAGAAAGATAAAGTCCCTTTGAAGTGTCAACGTCTAGTTTTAATTTTAAAAATATAACATATGAATATCACCTTCAAAATCTGCTAAAAAATTTCACTCAATTATTCTTCAACAGTAAGTGATTTTTTCAAAATTTTTGTATGACTGTAATTAAAACTATGCATACAGCTAATGTAAGAGATAGTGTATTATGTATTCCCTTGTTAAATATCTCTTTTGTATAATGTAGTCCCTTCCTAACAAGACCATTGCGAAATCCTTGAAACTGATTTTTCTTAATCACCTACTTCACATAACTTCGCTGTAAAAGCACTGGTCTGTTTTTTGTTTTTGCTGTACGAGTTTTATTAGACCTGACATGTAATTGTTCTCACGTAATAGTTAAAATAAACATTATTTTTTAATACCTGCCTATATTATTAATTTACTACTACTAAGTGAAAGCTGACCGATTATACTTACAAAAAGAAAACTGCGTATTTTCAAAAATCTGCTAGAACTTACAATTTTTGTAACTGCCGCTCTTAATTTGGTTAATCGGACTTCAAAAGTTGACCTCGGACCCGGATCACGTTTTCAAAGGACGCCAACTTCGTATCGGCTTTCTGGAACGCTTTTAACTGCTGTTACCTTCGTCCATGCCACAAACAATGGCCCCTCTATACTCTGCACACTGCTATCTGCTTGCCACAACACCACAACTTGCCAAAATATAGCTTCGAAGTCGAACACAAATGGGCGAAACTTCAGGATCAATTTCTTCTGTAACTGCACTTTGTAACTTTTTGAAATGATGCACAATTGGGCTCTGCACACAGGCATAAATAAAAACCAACAACTGGCACAAATTATAACTTTTAATGTAGGGATTCAAATGAAAACTGGAATTCAATCTTACAAAACAGCTCTTGCCTTGGCTTCTCTAATAAACAATAATAATTGATCATCTCGGTATCATAGTAACAAATTAACAATTGTTTCAAGTAAATTTTTACGATGTTTTTCCTAAAATACTAAAGTGTTTTTTTGCTAAATGTCATTTCGGAGCACTTCAACACACATGATATTTTCATTCCTGTGCTTTCTTACTCTTCTTTGTAATTCTTCAGCTGCGTTATCGGTTGTTGTCATAATCATATGAATACAGAACGTTATATAAAACTTTTGCAACGCTTCGAAACACCTCTGTATTTAGGTAAATTCATTATTTTATCTTAACGTTACACTATTAACCTGTCAGTCATTATAAATTAGATGCCTTTGCCAAAATGAGCACAATCATTGAAAAATTAGCTAAACTCAACCTTGCCGATACTGTTCTATTCAAATAGGTACTAGCCTTTGTTAATTAAATACAGTTATTGTTTATTATGTCTTATGTGATTATCAATGTTTACCAGTGACCTGTTGCAATAAATAGAATGGAAATTCTGGGCCTATTCCAATTATTCTTTTGTTTTCCTACGTTTGCATTGCAACCAGAATTGCTGTAGACATTATACCACTTCAATGTGTCCAAAAAATGAATGCGCGAATAGGCTGTTGTAGATAACCGTTTTTTGGGCTTGATTCTTTTAGTATGGAAAGATTTGTTCGGTGAGCAGTCCATAGACCTCTCAGCATGCGCCTCCAAGTCCAAATTTCAAAGGCTTTAATCCGACGTCGGTCTGCCTCCTTAACCGTCCAGGTCGCAGCGGTATTTACAAAAATGGAATAGACCAAGGTGGTGATCAAACTGATTTTTGTGTATTTTATGATTTTTTTGTCTCGCTGTATTTTGATAAGTTGAGTCATCGCTGATCGTGCGAGTCGTATACGGGGTTAAATTTCACCTTCGCAGCTACTGGGTGATTGTTATGATATCGATCAATTATCATACTTTTAGTTTTATTGTAGTTGATCCTTATATCGTAAGAAATACTAACTTTTTTAAGTTTTTTTATGAGTTCGTATATTTCATTTTGAGAGACAGCAATTAACGTCGCATCGTCTGAGGTAAAATATTTTCAACTCTCCAATATTTACACCACCCTGCCTATACTTCAACACCTGTTGCACTAGAGGTTAGCTATATATACTGAAATTGAAATTGAAAAGGAGAAGTGACGGAACACATTCCTGTCTCACACCCTTGGATGTGGTACACTTGCTTTCAAAACAATCGCGTACACCAATTTTTCGCTGTATTAAATCAGGTTTGCAATTAATCAACTCTGACATTTAAACTTTTGAAAAGTCAAAATGCCTCGACTGAGAGAGCAAGACAAAGTTTTGATGCTTTCCAAATTAGAAGAGGGTTGGTCCATAAGAAGGGTTGCTACTCATTCTGGGCTAGATAATAGCAGGAATTTGTGTCCTGAGGGACCGACCACAATTTTTTTAAATGCTGTCAATGTCATTTTTAACCTAGTCTCATAATTACCCGTTCGCACAGCTAAAATTTTGCAAAATCGCTGTTACTTGATTTTGAATGTGTACGCGAAAGTTGTGAAAGCAAGTGTACATTTATCGGAAAAATATTTGTCAATTCTTACCAGAACAAAGCTGCTGTCATTAAGTTGTTTTATGATGTAAACCAGATGTTTTGGAATTGCCATAGCAATTAAAGTAGTCTATAGCTTATTCCGTTTTGCATTGTCAGCTTTGATGTAATAAACGAAGCAGATGTATGCTGGTATATAATATTCCCTAGCCAATGACTTGTCTGATATTTAGTATGTGTTCTCTGGTACAAATTTCACTTACAAATCCAGCTTGTTCTGGAGAGATTTGTCAAGCGAGATGGTGTTCTAATCGGGCCTGAAGAATATAAAGTAGAACTTTACTGGCGTGAGAAATAAGGGCAAGCAATCGATAGCAGTTATTAGCAGCACCTTTCTTATCCAGGATTCTAGGAAGATTAAGATCGATGTTTTTCAATCGTCTGGTCATATAACAGTTATTTAAATTATTTGACACATTCTTTGTAGTGCTTTCAAGCCAATGGATCCCATGACTTTCAAGGCTTCAGCAGTCACGATATGTCATCCCGAAACCTTATTATGTTTCAGCTTGGTTAGCGTAGCTTCCACTTCAGATAGGTAAATTTCCGGATCGACATCGTAATTAGTAAACTATACTTAGAGTCTTATTATTTTTTTAAGGTTTTTACGAAAATAATAATTCTTCTTCCAGTGCCGTATCATGTGATGTCGGCAACCATTATGGCAAATCTATGTCTGTCTTGAGTCGTATGGAATATTGTATGTGTATTGTGATTGGTCCATTCCTTGATGTTCCTGAACAACGCATTCTTTTTTCTTCCCTGTCCTCGTTTTCCATCAACCTTGCCCTCCAAGGCCACTCGCAATATGTCATATCTGCTGTGCCTCATAATATGTTCGAAGTACTGTGTTTTTCGTTTTTAAATTATTTGTACTATTTGTGGTATTGTGCCTATTCTGTTAAGTATTTCTTCGTAGCATTCTACGATATAACCATAATTCGAATGCTTGCACACCTTGTTCAATGTCCTTTTTGACTGTCCAGGTTTCACAGCCATATAGTAGTGTAGACCATATATAACATTTTAATACTCTCTTTCTCAATTTCATCGATAGCTTCAAGTTGCAGAGAACGTTCTTCATTTTATAGAACCCCGCTCTAGCAATTTCGATTATTCTCTTAACTTCTTGCAGGTGGTCCATTTTATTGTTTATATTACGTCCCAGATATATGTAGTTGTTTACGTTCTCGATTGTTTTGTCGTCAATTTCTAGAGTAATGTTTGTCTGCCTTGGTAAATAACATACATTTTGTTTTGTTTGTATTCATTTTTAATCCCATGTCATTGCTTTTTATGTTCAGCCTGTCCATTAGGATTTGTAAGTCCATTTCATTGTCCTTCAGGATTATAGTGTCATCCGCGTACCGTATGTTATTAAAAGTTACCCCGTTTATTTTAATTCCCTCTGGACGGTTCTCTAATGCAGTTTGTATAATACACTCCGAATATACGTTGAAAAGCAAGGGAGATAGTAAGCATCCTTGCCGGACACCCCTTGTAATCTCTATTTCTTCAGTTACCTCGTCTTCTATTCGTACTGTGGATTTTTGATTCCAGTATAAGTTTCTGATTATTTTTAGATCTTTTCCGTCCAAACCAATTTTCTGCAGTTGTGTTATAAGTTTTTCGTGTTGGACTTGATCAAACGCCTTCTCATAATCAATATAGCAGGCATATACTTCTTTGCGGACCTCTAAGCATCTTTCCACCAGCACCACCATGGCAAGCATGGCTTCTCTTGTTCCTAGACCTTGTCTAAATCCAAACTGAGAATTGCTGAGGTATTCCTCACATTTGCCTTTTATTATACAGTGTGTCTCACTTTACATGGAAGCACCCCTGTATTTTCTTTGTTTTTTTATAAATCGATTTGAATTTTTTACCAGTTGTACAACTCACCAAGAGGCATGTATTCATGTCCTTGAGCCCAAATGACGTTTTTTGCCTTGCCTACTACGATTAAGAACATGGGTCGTATTGTCAATATTTTGCATCGCGTTAGAGTTACAGCAAAAAGTTATTAAGAAAAGTTGTTTAAAATCAAAAGAATACCCTAAATACCGATTTTCGTTTAATAATTCGAATTTTTAATTTTTATCCATAAATTTGTCTAAGTCCCAAATTTCAACTTTTAATTTGGTATCAAATGGTGCCATGGAGAAACAACATTTTTATTATTGGTGCAAACGTCATTAGCTCTTAATAATGGCTGAATTACATTTAACTGTTGCTGAGAAAGTAGAAATAATTAGAACTACTGGTGAAAATGCAAGAACCAATAGAGAAGTAGCTAGAATATTTAATGGAAGGCATCTAGGGCGTGCACCTATTTATCCTGGAACTGTTTCAAAAATTAATCAAATTTTTAATTTACTTGGAAATGTTGTTAATCCCAAACATATCTCTTACACCGTGGCTCAGACCAAGAAGAATAGTTCGATAGCATCCCTTTGACGAAATGATTTTGGCGGCTTATGACGCTAATTCTCGTAGTAGAATTAAAAGATATGGCATTAAATTTCCATCTAAACTTTGGCGCTGCTGCTTGCATCGTCAGAAACTGAGTGCCAGGAAAAATAGTTGCACGCCCTGGATGCCTTCCATTAAATATTCTAGCTACTTCTCTATTGGATCTTGCATTTTTACCAGTAATTCTAATTATTTCTACTTTCTCAGCAACAGTTAAACGTAATTCAGCCATTATTAAAAGCTAATGACGTTTGCAACAATAATAAAAATGTTGTTTTTCCATGAAACCATTTGATACCAAATTAAAAGTTGAAATTTGCAACTTGGACAAATTTATGGATAAAAATTAAAAATTCGAATTATTACAGAAAAATCGGTATCTGGGGTATTCTTTTGATTCTAAACAACTTTTCTTAATAACGTTTTGCTGTAACTCTAACGCGATGCAAAATATTCACAATACGACCCATGTTCTTGATCGTAGTAGGCCAGGCTAAAAACGTCATTTGCGCTCAAGGACATGAATAGATGCCTCTTGGTGAGTTGTACAACTGGTAAAAAATTCAAATCGATTCATACAAAAACAAAGAAAATACAAGGGTGCTTCCATGTAAAGTGAAACACACTGTATAGTATATGATTCTCAGGAATACTTTTAAGGTGTGTGACATTAGGCTAATAGTTCTGAAATCTTCACATTTCCGTGCTTTTGGTTTTTTAGGTATCGTTATGAAAGTGGAACGTAGCCATTCTCCTGGAATACTTCCGGACGTATATATACAGAATAGATCTATTAGCTTATCTATTGCTATGTCTCCCATGTATTTTAGGTATTCGGTTGAAATATCGTCCTCTCCCGTTGCCTTGCCAACTTTTGTCATTTTAATTGCGTGTAATACTTCTGATTTAAGGATATATGGGCCTTCTGAAGCTACCGTTGAGTACCTATTGTTCCGGTTGTCTTTAAATAGTTGCTTTATGTAACTTTTCCATATATCCTTTTTTTCTTCCATGTCTGTAACTATTTTATTCTGGCTATTTACGATATTCATCGGCTTCTTTCTTTTATAGTTTCCTGCTAGTTCTTTTATAGCTTGATGTAGATTGTAGTCATCGTGTAGCTCTTGCAGATCTTCAATATGTTTACATTTTTGTTCTAGCCAATTTTCTTTCGCTTCTTTTACTTTAATCTGTATTAAATTGTCGAGTTATTTATATTTATCCACGTTTTTGCTTTTCTCTTCCCTTCGTTTGTTCATCAGGCGTAGTATGTCGTCGGTTATCCATTCACTTCTTTTTTCTTTTGTTTTGTTTCCTATAATGTTCTTTCCTACTTTAATTAAACTTTCCTTTATGACATTCCATCTGTTCTGGACACGGTTTTCCATGTTATCTTTTTGGTTTTCTGTATATGGTTCCAATGGTTGCAGATGCCTTAGTTCGTCTTCTATTGCTTTGGTAAATTGATTTTGTAGTTCATTGTCCTTTAATTTTCCCCACTCTATTCTTTTCTTTAGCTTTGGTTTTATCGTTTGTTTTAGTTTGATTCTAATTTTCGCTACTAGTGGATTATGGTCCGATTGGATATCCGCACCTGGGTATGTTTTAACATTCAGGATACTGTTTCTAAATCTTTTTTTTATCAGGATATAATCTATCTGATTTCTGACTACTCTCTCTTGGTTATCTCGTGGAGACGTCCATGTGTAAAGTCTCCGATTTGGCAGTTCAAACCAGGTGTTGAGTATAACTAAATTATTTTCTTGACAAAATTCTAATAATCTTGATCCGCGTTCGTTTCTTTTTCCCAGTCCATAGTTTCCTACTAAGTCCAGTTCTTTTCCTTTTCCAATCTTGGCGTTGAAGTCGCCCATGACTATGTTCACTTCATGTTTTTTAGTTAATTTGTAGACTTCTGTTACTTCCTCATAAAATTGTTCTATTTCTGCATCTGCTTTATCTGCAGTAGGGGCGTATATCTGAATAATGTTGATATTAACCGGGCCTTTTAATTGTAGCATTACTATTCGTTCAGATTTGGGTATGAAGTTTAATATGCTTTTTGATATTTCCTCTGTTACTATAATCCCTACTCCATATTGAGTGTTGTTACTATTGTCTTCTCCTGAGTAGTAGAATGTATATCCTTTTGTGGTTTGATGCATTCCATTATTTGGCCATTTTACGTCGCTAAGTCCTAGTATGTCAATATTCATTAGTCTCATCGCTGCAACGGTGTTTTCGAATTTTCCTGTCTTTAAGAGGCTTCTTACATTCCAGGTTGCAATATGTTTCTTATCACGAAATGTGGTTGCCTTAATTGTCTTTATTTCTTTATTTTCGCAGGGGTTTCGCTTGATGACGACCTGGGAAGCCCTGCGTATTCTTCCCCTGCCGGATCTTGGGTTTCGAGTCCCATGATCAGTATATTCTAAAATAATAATAATAATTCCTTTACTGAATACTATTCAATTCAATAGTTAATGAGGAAGACTTTCTTATATTTCATTCGAGTAATTTGATTTTAAAAGTCAATTTGAATGGAATGTACAATTTAGTTGTTCTGGAAAATTTTGCAAATTCGTTTTGATCATTTTGTTGTTTTACTTGAATATTGTATATTTTTTTTTAAATTCTACTTTATTATTGTTGATTATAGATTAATATTCGAGTTTGATTAAATTCTATATTAATTTTTATATCAGTTCTTTTTAACCAAATGCCTCCTTTACTTGTGTTTTTTGTTCATCGGTCTGTATGTTTGTCCGTGTGTCTGTCTGTCTGTGAACAGAATATCTCAAAAACGAAAAGAGTTATGGCGTTGAAACTTTATATACTAGATTCTAACATTAGTTCCGATTTTCACCGCGTCCTAATCTACTTTCTGTAACCTGTAGGGAAAATTCACCTTTTCAACTAACGCTCTATTTTGTACGGTTTCTGTGGAATTTGTCATTTTTGAAAAATGTTGGCAAATGTTTAAAAATTAAAAATAAAATTTTTGGCTAATTATAAGATCAATGTAAAAGGAAGTTGTGTGCGTGTATCACACTAAAATTTTTTGAATTATAAATTAACTTTCGACTATGAAATAATGCCTAGATTAAACCTAGATAGGGTACTTAAAATTTGCAAATGTAATAAGTTTGGATTTTTTCAAATAGAATACCAGGTATTATTTTGTATTTTTAAAAAGTTCTATTAGGTTTTTTTTTCTGATAGTTTACTCATACCTCGTAAATTCACCCATTTTTCTCATATTCTAATTTAAACATAAAAACCATTTTTTCTATGACTGTTAAATAATATATTTATTACGCACTCACACTCGTGAGTTACAACTTCATAACTCAGATGTTTTAACCAATTACAAAATTACAATGCTTATAACTCGCTGGTTGTAGCCTATTACAAAATTTCTACTGCAAGAGCATCAAGTTGGCATGACATGCACAAATACTTTCAAATGTTAATATAGTTTGTTTATTAACAAATGTCATAATTCGTGAATCTGTTACACATTTTTGCAAAAAACAGAAGTCAAAAATGAGTTCTGAAAGTGAAAACGACGAAATTTCTACCCCGCCAGAAATCTTAGAAGCAGTAACGTCTATAAACTTATTGCCCTAAAAAGTACAAAATGGTGTACACGGCATTTATGGATTGGAAAATTCTCAAAAACGCCTATTCATTCTCTAAAAATGTTATATTAACTTATTTTGAAGAATTATCTAATAAATACAAATCATCATCCTTATGGACGCAGTATTCCAGGTTGAGAGACAAACGTAAATCTGAGGGTTACCAAACCAAAAAGGCTAGAACATTTACTTCAGATGAGATCAATAAATTCGTTAACAAAGCACCCGACGAGAAATATCTAGCAAGAAAGGTAATGCAACTTCTAAATTGTAAACTTTTAAGTGCATAACATTTTTTTTAAGGTTGCATTAATTATGGAAATAATGGGTGCCTGTCGTGCAAATGAGCTGCACTCAATTACGATGGAAGATCTGCAAGACCTTGGATTAGGTATACTTGTAACTGTCCCTAAAACCAAAAAGAATATAGTTCGAAAATTTACAATTACTGGTGATCTTTATGCAATTGGTAAAACGTATGCTAATCTTCGTCCAAGTAATACTGCATCTACTTCTTTTGTTTTAATTATCAAAATGATAGATGTACAGCTTCTTTTTCCCTTGTGTAGTGTAACTCTCTAATATTATCGTTACGGTAACAGAGACATTAACTAAACACACTTTTAGCTTGCCAAATCTGACCTTTGTCGCTTCTCAGATGCCCCTCGGTGTACCTGAAATCTCTCTGAACGTCCCAAAATGCTCAGGACAATAAATCATAACCAGCCCGCTGTTAGCAAGGCTCGAATCTGTTCTACTTTTTGACCTTGATGCACTTTGAATCGCTTTTGGTGACTCTTACTGAAGCTGGGGTCCTCGTTATAGGGCTGGGTTGCACCACACGTTTACTGTTTCCTTAAACGCCTTGAGAATTACTTACAAAAGTGGATAGATTGTGTAAAACCACTTTGAAATACTCTGGGATGCACTCTGACCAATTGATGCTTCGTTCTATTACTTGCGGAAGCTCAATACAATGGAGAAACTTTCACAAATTGCCCTGGGCACACTCTCTCAATAAAAACACAATTTTAGGTAAACTTTGGTAATTTTTAATTGCACATAAATATCTCTTTAATAAAGTACTTCGCAAAAACACAATTGAATCTTAAAGGAAGCTGGCCCTAACTTCCTTTTGTTTTGTTTACAGTGTTTTATTTTAGTTGCAGGAAATGCTAAGCCTACTTTGATTTTGCATAAAAATAATGCTATTCTAAAACATCATACTGTCAATTATTTACAATGTTTTCTATTTATGACAAATCTGAAATCTAAATTATTATATCTTTTGGACATTTTTACAATAAATATGTGTATTGTTGGTTATGTTATAAATTATTAACTATTATTATTTTACATTTGAGGCTATTAAAACGTGATCATAGCATAATATGTTCGGAGAAAACCTAATGTTACTGGAAATTTATGTTTTCTTAATGTGGCGAACATTTGTCCGCCGAAACGTATTATTGGGATTATTAAATCTTTGGTACTCAAATATTTTTACTTCCCGCGTCTAAAAGACGAAGGAAGTATTGCAGTCGCGAAAAAATCACCTTTCGAGATTTATCCAGATCTTCACGTTTCAGGGTCCCTAGACGACGAAAAACAGGTTTTCTCAATTCCGTCTCTCTGTCTGTCTGTCTGTCTGTTGGCCGTATAACTCAAAAACTATTTGAGAAAGACAATATTTTGCATACACATTATATATCTATCTGGCATGAACCCGAGAAAATTTCAGGCAAATATATACAGAGTGAGCACCTTAAACAAATAAAATTTTGTTTATTTTTGATTTAACGTAGCAATAAATACAAGTAATAATTTGTACATAGCGCAGGCTTTATTCTTACCATAAATGGGCCCCAATAGATACAGAATATATGTTGTACCATACAAAAAGGAGCAACAAATTAGTGCGTTACCTACTTAATACAGCTGCAACGCAGGAATTTGAAATAGCCCGTTCCCTTGCAATATCCCACAAAACGTTGGGACTGCATACGCGGTCCGCCTGCCCTTCGAATTCAACCATCGGTAACGTTTTTTTTATTTGAAGATTTATTTAATTTATTAGAAACGTGAAGATATTTTTACTTCTAACTTCAATTGATTTTTAAAATTGTTTAGTGTCACAATGTAGACGGGGGAAGTTCTGGGTAAAGCCTTTTACATATTTTTTGTTTTTGGTTTATTACTGTAAGATACATTCCGAATATTGCAGTAAGGTCGACAAGGTAAGTGGGATTATTTAAGGGTTTGTTTTGATTTGTTGATAAAGTTATGTCGGCTAATTAGAACCGGTAGCGCTTGCTCCCCATTGTGTTTTGGGTATTAATGTATTCTTGGCGCCCTGGCTTATGTTTGTTTTATTTTTCTGTACCATGACTACGGTGTAGCTGGATCGAGATCCACGCTCTTGTCGAGCTAGCCGAAGCACTAATTTTTAAAGTCCTCCTTACAGTTACAATCCAGCATTTCACCATCCCGGATAAGGCTTAGCCTCAAGCATGCTATAATCTGTTATATGGCGAATAAACTTTATAGCTATAATTTTTTGGGCCCCCACCTTTAAATTCTGTAATGCTGCTATCAGCCCTCTACTGCTCAAGTTCCTCAGTAATTTGGCCTAAAAATTCACCCGTTTCCGGCTTCCATTCTCCAGATCGGGGCACGTAGATAGCGCTATCAGAGTCAAAATACAAAATACCATTCCCTAATCTCTCCAAATATTTATAGAGCTCTAATCGTGCATGGGCGGTCGTACAGCATACAGCAATAGCAACGTTTACTGTTGGCATATGATTAATGCTATCACTGTGATTGCTCCAGTTTACAAAAATTACTTCGTCATCAATTGGTATAAAATAATGCACTTCTACATCTGCATCTGTTAATAATTTTAAAAACTCTCCGGGGTTTGCTATAATGCTCGACTGCATTAAGTTTTCCCTCTGGTCACATTTTCCCCAGAAACTGTTTAACATTAATTTCGCTAAATATCTTAACCCTTGATTTTTACGAATTTTTACTTTATCTAAACGTATCCCTTCTTTTTGAAGATATATAATTTTCTTTATCTACGACTCGCAAGAGTTAGGCCAACTTGACCAGTTTTGCTTCATTTTAAGAAAATGATTGACATATCCACTAAAACCCTACCTGATTTTTGCATTCTAATCTTATTTTCATACTTCGTACTCCCAAACTCATGTATTTTTAAAATGTTGTAATTTAAAGACAATGCTTTACGCACCTTGTCTGCAACGTAGGTTCCAACAAAGCTACGTTCTGATTCGGTATGATTGCAAAGGCCCTGATGTAAATTTTCAGCACAGCTACGACATAAAATAAACATAAGCTTAATGTGCAGTCTGCATGGTGGTATGGGTGGTACAAGTCAGTGGGTGGTAAAACCGCACATTTGATTAGCATTGCAAGAGAGTCTATTTGTAATTTTGAACATTCATTATGCCCTACATGTATTTTCGGAGAGCCGATAAGATGTTTACAATATTTATTTACGTACGAGTATAAAGAAGTTCTATCGCTGTTATAGATTTTTTCGTCGTCTTAGCATTTGGAATGCACTCTAATGGCATTAGTACGCCCTCGGAAGAAAGTATCTCGAAGGTTCAAAGGATCCTGCTTTAAAATGTCGATATTATCTACAAATTGTTTAGCTTCGGGTATAGTTTTTAAAAAGTTTCTAAAACGACATTCCTGTATTTGGATTAATTCAAACCCACTATTTCGAATACGTTGTGCACGAGCTTCTGTATCTTCGCGACGCATGAACATTGCCTCAGTTTTACTTTCGTCGTCAACATTTTTAATTTGCTGTGAATAGCAACATTCACAGCCATGCTAATAGCAACCCAGAAATTCATAAACAGTATTTTTTTTCGGCATAATAACCATCCACTAGAATTCCTTGCGGTGTTCTAAATTCGCTCTTTTCTACTGTGTTGAATTGAAATGTGTAAACTATGCTCCTCCTACATTAGCCACTTTATTGCTATACACGACAGTTTGTCAGCTAACCTATAGCCAGCAGCAGGATATCTATGGTATCATTGTTCAAATACCGCCTTCTAAATGCAAGATTGCAGGCAGTCGCGATAGTGATTGCTTCCTGAAATGGATCTACCAAATAGGTACATCTAAAATGCAGTATTTCAAAATGTGTTCTTTCATATTGAAAATGATACCATTTTGAATGCTTTCGGACCATTTTGAATGCTTTCGGAATACCAGGTTAAAAAGGAGGTGAGCTCTTCGGGGGGTCATTCTGTTAGGAGAATAAAAGCTGCCGTCAGGCATATTTCCCACAAGATTTTCATTTTCTGTTTTATTAAACAAATATGAGAAATGTCATTTAATTTCGGGAAAGTAAAATGTTTGAGAAATTTCGATAAAGACAAAATGTTATTAATAAAGCATGATTTCGGATTATAAATAAAATTCATTTTGTCGTAAACGTACTCTAATTTTAAATTGAATTTTTTTAATTATACGTTTCGCTAGTTTTTACTAGCTTCTTCAGTAATATAATAACATTATAAATATAGCAAATTTTAAAAAATAATAATGGGTAGTTTAAATTTTTGAATATGTTAACGACATTTTTTAAACTTTACTAGTAAAAACTAGTGAAATTAATGGAATTATTTCTGATATTCCACTATTTTAAAACAATTAAACAAACGCCTTAGCATTCTGAAAGCAGAAATGTAAAATATTTTATCATATTATTTATTATGGGATTATATTACTGAAGAAGCTAGTAAAAACTAGCTAAACGATAACTACATATTTCAATTTAATATTGAAGTATGTTTACGACAAAATGATTTTTATTTATAATCAGAAATCGTGCTTTATTAATAACATTTTGATTTAATAATCTCCTAAAATGTTCATCACGAATTAAAACAGTCAAATAATTTTAAAAATGCAAAGGTATAAAATTTGCAGAATCTATAAATCTTATCTGGTTACAAATGATATAATTTTAGTTCCCGTAGTTATTAATTTCGGTTTTCATGCAGCTCTATTTTCAATTATATGTTGTAAAGCAAAACACCCGTCATATTCACGCATATTATGGGCCGTGCCTGTGACTTTAAATTTGGTGGCTAGCTTTGATGTATAAACTAAAAACAATTGAACAGGATTTTCCCGAATAACATTAAGGCGCCTGCCACAAGTAGGGGAATTTTGATTAATGTCTTCATTTTGAATACAGGTAAAACATACCTGCAATGCAACACATAAGTTGGGTTTGTGGCTGAATTTCTTTAATGAATTCAGTAAGGGTTTTTCTGACGACATTCCAGGTCATAAAACATAAACATGGAATAGGACTTTTTGTTTTCTTACTCTTACAGCTATTTATGCAACAAGTGCTAAAAGTTGACGTTTATGCACGAGACATGAAAATTATGAAACGAAGCCGAAGGCTGAGTTTCATAACATGTCTCCTGCATAAACGGCTTTTAGCACGCGTTGCATACAATATTATATCTACGACCTTAATTTTACTGTTATTAATCCATAAATATCGATTTAACAAAGGTTTGCATCTACGACAATTTATGTCATAATAAACAGTAGGCCATGCCGCGCGAATGTTTGCGAATGACAGTAGTCTAGGTCAGTTACGAAATGTAATTATTAATACTCCACATCTGACTGTATTCATTACATAACGCTTTAATTATTTCAAAAACACTTTACCTGTAACGCAAGAAGCAACTAGAATAACTTTACAAATTCACTTCCAGTTCGAAATTGTAGTTTTATAACCTCACTTCACTTTTAGCACATGGGCTAAAAGTAAACAGCTAATTTCTTTAACCACGGTAAACTATAAAACGTCACTTTTAGTGAAACAAGCTAGCGCTAAAATGCCTACTTTTAGTGGTGGTCGTAGATAAAGGTCTTTTTGCACATTTTTCGACATATAATAAAAATGTCTTAGCGGGTGCTGCTTACGGCACGTAATCCATAACTTATATCCACACATGTGCTTATTCTTTTTATCCACATATACCCTATTGAGGCACTTAAGACACCGGTATAATTTTTTACATAAGCCCGTTCTAATACGACTTACTAAAAATTAAGCACGTCTAAAATCTCTGCAAGTATTACAAAATACCTTTTCGAACATTATAAGCACAGAGAGGTATTGTATGACAAGCCGGACATGTGTACAAGTAACGTCTGTGCTGCATTTGTTATTAAATAGTAATTTACATAGCTCACACAATTCATTTGTAGTAAACGCTGACGTTAAACTAGTAATGAAATTATTGTGACCATTTTCCAATAATAAATTAAGTGTAACCCATTTGCTATCACCAGGCCTTTCGGAATACATTGTCGAGCCAAATCTTGAGTTATATACAACTATCGTATAATTTTTTAGATGATTTTTAAATGTTTGAATATGATAATTTAGTCTGTTATTTACTTCCCTAATCTAAAAGACGAAGGAAGTATTGTAATCGCGGGGTCGAGCATTGCCAGCTGAACTGAACGGCTATAAACGCTGTGAAGATTCATGCCGAGGCAGCGCAGCCAAGTTGATCAGGTCTTGCACCTCCCGCCTGACAACAAGGAAGACCGCAGGGTATCACTGGCAACGATCAGTGATATGCGATCCTAGCGATTGCATCCTTCTCGTGGTGGCCCCGTTGAGACTGAACCCCGCGGATCTAGACTGGGAAGTCGATAAACATCCCCCAAGCCCAGTTGTCGTGTCGTGGCTAAGGGTCTGCACTTGGGATAACGATGCCGGCAAAGACGAACCTCTGGTCACGTCATTGCCGTTATACCATACATGGATATCTCTGCTGAAGGCATGTATTACGGGAGATATCTGTGCTGGGGGTCTTGGCTTCACCGCCCGGACCAAGAGGAGAAAACCTCAATAAAAATCTTAAATCTCACGGCGGGGGACCAGGCTCAAGAGATGCATGGCTGTCTAGAAGATCAGCCTTTCTGGTTCCAAAATCCCCTTTTCGAATGTGTTATGCGACCCGTGCAAAGCAGAGCATCAACAGGTGTAGGCGCAGGGGCTTATAATATGCGTCATGAACGGAGCCTTCTGGATACCAGGCGCCCTCCAGAAGTATTTAGCCAAACCTCTTACAGTTGAATTAAATACTCACTTGTATGGATTTAACAACTGCTTTTTCACAGGGTGAAGACGACACACTGATGGAGTCATCACCACTTCCGACCACTGATGCTCAGACTTCGGTGACCGAGATAGAAATGGAACAGTGTGCCTCTACTGCAGAGTTGACAGTCCAGACTTCCAGTCAAGGACAGTCTTCCGAGCAGGAAAAGGCCGCAACCGGAGCGGACATTAAGGGCATTAAGTACGACCCAAACTTTAAAAGAAAGCAGAATATGGAGAAGAAGAGGACAGCAGACCCAGCTTCTAAATCTGAAAAACCTGCAACCAACCAGGGACAAAAGAGGCAACGCTCTGACGAAGCCACTCCCTCCACGGCAAACGCCAAAAAGAGGCCCAGGCAGAAAGTAGACAAGCCGACCTCACCAAAGGCAGGCACCAGCAAGCTTGATTTTGCTGAGGCAGCCACTACGGTGAATATGGCCATCTACCCTGCTGCATATCCAGACGTCAAACTGACAAAGGAACAAGGTGACCTAGTCAGAGACTATAAATCTTCCAGATGGAAGAAGAAGAGAACACACCTTTCTTTACCAGCCACTATCTCGAAGCTGGTACATACGTGGTTGCGTGCAAGGACGAACTCACAAAACACTGGTTAAGTGAGCAATTACCTAAGCTGCACCCGTGGACCAATGCCAAGCTGGAGGTAAAGGAGCGGGCAAAAGTTATTAACTCCGTCCGGGTAGTGTTCAACGTCCCCAAGTGGTACGACAAACAGAAACCCGAGGTTATTCTCCGTTTGATCGGAAAACAGAACAAACGGAAGGCAGATCTCCAAACCGATACCTGGAGAATACTCAACGTCACTCCACTAGAAGATGGCGGTAGAACGTTCGCAGCAATGATAGATGACAGGGCAAAACAAGCACTAACATCCATCAACTGTGTAGCGCACCTAGGCCTCAACAAAGTCACTTTCCTTATCCGCTCCAAGGATAGGAAAGAAGAACTTGAAAGTAGTGCAAATTAACCTCCACCACTGCAAAGCAGCCACTGCAAATCTAAGCAGAAAGCTGCTAGCAGATGACATCGATTTAGCACTGATCCAAGAACCATGGATAGTTAAGGGACAAGTCCGTGGATTAGGGGGTGCTAAAGGTAAGCTTATTTATAATCATGCAAGTCCTAGAACATGCATACTTATAAGAAATAATCTAGACTGTTTACCACTAATGGAATTCTGTTCTAGAGACATAACCACAATTAAAATAAAATGGAATAACGATGAAGGTTGTGACCAAGCCATTATAAGCTCCGTCTACCTTCCATCCGATTCCAGGGACCCACCGCCTAGCGAGGAACTAGAGAACCTAGTATCATCTGCCTCCCAAGACGATCTAGACCTCATCCTAGGCTGCGACGCAAATTCGCACCACACCATTTGGGGCAGCACCAACTGCAACATAAGAGGTGAGTCACTTTTAGAATTTATCTTAACTAACAATCTAGTAGTAGTCAATAAAGGTAACACTCCAACCTTTTATAACACTAATAGACATGAAGTTATAGATATTACCATAACCACAATGAGAATTAGTCAATCAGTGAATAAATGGCAAGTTTCAGACGAACCATCACTATCTGACCACAATTATATAACCTTTGAACTGTCTCAACGGGAAGTAAGCCAAAGAGTTTACTACAACCCAAGAAAGACAGACTGGGACCTATATAAACAAAAACTACAAGAGAAGATAGAACACCTAAAGTTCAGATCTTCCAATAAAGTAGTTTTAGACTCAAATGCTGACCGGTTAAAAGAGGCCATGATTGACTCCTTTCAGAGTAGCTGTCCTCTAATAGACCCAAGTCAGCAAAGAGCAAAAAAACACACAAATTGGTGGAATAAAGACCTAGAAAAGACCAGACAAGAAGTCAGACGTCTGTTTAACAAGTCTAAAGCCACAAATAACTGGGAGAACTATCACAAGGCTCTCACAGACTATGGCAAAAAGATCAAGGCAGCTAAGATAGCAGCCTGGAAAAACTTTTACCAGGAGGTGGAGACCACGCGATCCACAGCTAGACTCCACAAAATCATCTCAAAGCAAGCGATGAACCCAGTAGGCACTCTTAAAAAGAAAGCGGAGAATACACTACAACGGAAGAGGAGACTTTATCTCTTTTGATAAAAACTCACCTACCCGGAGCAGTGGAACAACCCACTCTGGCTGAACCCAATCATACCCCTAGGAGGGAAGACTGGGAAACAGCTAAGAGAATAGTCAGCAAAGAAAGGATTAGATGGGCAACTAGCCTCTTCAGTCCTTTCAAATCTGCTGGAAACGACGGCATACAACCCGTAATGCTGCAGAAAGGGATAGATATACTGCTGAACCCACTCAAAGACATGTTCCAAGCAAGTCTTGCTTTGGGTTACATTCCCCAATCCTGGAGAGTGACTAAAGTAGTATTTATCCCTAAGCCTGGTAAGAGCAGCTATGCTGAAGCTAAATCTTACAGACCTATCAGCCTAACGTCATTCCTCCTTAAAACGTTGGAAAGATTAGTGGACAGATACTGGAGGGAGGAAGCCCTAACTTCACTCCCGATTCACAAATATCAACATGCTTACCAAACAGGGAAGTCATGTGAAACCGCCCTACACCAACTAGTGGGGAAAATTGAGAGAACCTTGGAGTACAAGGAGTACGCAGTCGGAGCATTTCTAGACATAGAAGGTGCCTTCGACAACACCTCCTACCACTCTATTGAAAGAGCAATGACAAACCATCAGATCGATAACACCACGATAAGATGGACTATGGCAATGCTCAACACCAGAGTTGTAAAAGTCAAGTTATTTGACAAGGAAAAGACAGTGCAGGCGACAAGGGGATGTCCACAGGGAGGAGTTCTTTCTCCACTCCTGTGGTGCCTCACAGTTGATGAACTGCTGATCCAACTCAATAACAAAGGCTACTACACTCAAGGATACGCTGATGACATTGTCATACTGATTCAAGGTAAATACAAAAGAACCGTAGACAATGTAATGAAATCAGCACTAAAGATAACCGAAGAGTGGTGTCTAGAGAATAATCTTAGAATTAATCCCAGCAAAACCACTCTCGTCGCTTTCACTCGTAGAAAGAACATCACAAACAGAATGAACATAAAACTGTTTGAGACAAATGTCAACTGGGAGAACGAGGTTAAGTACTTAGGTTTAACCATCGATTCCAAACTAACTTGGAACTCCCACTTAGACAAAACAATCACCAGGTGCATACAAACATTAGTTATTGGAAAAAGAGCCATAGGTAGTACGTGGGGGCTCAAACCGGAACTGACCCTCTGGCTGTACAAAACCATGGTTCGACCAATAATTTCATATGGAATAATCGCCTGGTGGCCCAAAATAAAACAAGCAACTGCGATCCACAAAATCAGCAGAATACAATATCTAGCTAATCGGTGCATCACTGGAGCCTTTAAAGGCACCTCAGGACAAGCACTGAATGCTATTTTAAATCTGCCACCTCTGCACATCTTCTTGGAAGGTGAAGCCAGAATGGCAGCCTACCGATTACAAAGTACAGGTCACTGGATGACCACAGCTAATAATCTAGGACATGGCAAGATCATGTCACACATCAACAACCCAATATTAGAAATGGGTTCTGAGCTTATAATCAAAGCCTATGACTTTGAAAAGAACTTTACTGTACACACAAGTTGGAATCCGGACCAACTACCAACTCCAACAAATAAGAACATCATTTTTTACACTGATGGATCTAAGTTTGAAGGGGGTACAGGTTCCGGTGTGTACAGTACCAATCCTAGAACCAACGAAAAAGTCAGTCTAGGAAAGTTTTGTAACATCTTTCAGGCTGAAGTACAAGCTATTAACGTATGCGCAAACATCAGCATAGAAAAGAAGCTGCTCAATCGAGACATACACATTCTCTCAGACAGTCAGGCAGCATTGAAAGCGTTAAACGCTTTCAGTACTTCATCGAGACTGGTCAAGGAATGCAAATCCAAACTTCAAACCTTAAGCCAGGGAAATACAGTAAAATTATGCTGGATCCCAGGTCACCAAGGTATTGAAGGAAACGAAAAGGCGGACAAGCTCGCAAAAGAAGCAGCCCGTAATGCAATGACCGGTCCAGAACCTGGTCTAAGCATTCAGAAAAACCAAGCCCGCTCAGCCATTAATGAATGGGTCAATACCGCACACCAACTAAGGTGGAGAAACTACAATCAAGCAACACACTGCAAAAGATTGCTAAAAACTCCGAATCCACATACCACCAAAACCCTGTTGAGACTGAACAGAACTCGAATCAAGCAAGTAGTCAGTCTACTAACAGGCACTGGAGCATTCAGAGAATTTATGCACAGGATCAATATCTATAGAGATGAACCTGTTTGCAGACTATGCCAAGAGGATGATGAAACAGCCTATCATATCCTCTTTGAATGCCCAGCATTAGAGCGTAAAAGACACCAACTCGATTGGAGCCTTAACTCTATTGACAACCACAAGCTAGTAGGGGACATTGCAAGTCTAGTAAAAGACACGGATGTCGGCTTGCTAACTTGAAAACTCCCGACAGTACAAAAAGCCCTAAGGGCTGACGTGCGCATGCCAGCAAAAGGCAGTCGTGTAATCTAATCTAATCTAATCTAATTTAACGTATTGATAAGCTTCTTCAACCCTTCTTCTTACGTTTGGATCGCTATGACCATATCACCTGGTAGCCTATACGGTTTATACCTCGAAATGGTCGGCTGCAAAGCAACCGCTGTTTTCGTCAAAGACTGTCATCGAGTCGGTTCTGATTTCTCGTCGTTACCTTCGCCGACCTGCATATGATCTTCACGTAGTTGGTCTGGGACTGCCCGCATTTGGACGGCTTTCCTACCCTCATCGTCGATGTCTTGCATCTCAAACTAACTGGATACTTCTTTCAGTCCTAGATTGGGACGGTCTAAATCTGACCTCTCTATTGTAATGTCTTCCTGTTAGGCGGTGCCGGACACCACCGTTTTTAGAGTGACATCATGTAATTTCAAAGTTATACTGTCTTTACCTATTCTCGAGCACGCACCTTGTTCAAATCCCTGGAGTTTCACTCTATGTGGCGTATAATGTAACTGGAATTCTCTTGCGGTCGTTTCTTTCAACGTCACCACGCCGTCGCACAAATCTGGGAGTCCTATCATTTCATGTTCGTTGACCATGGTAACCTTATGGTATTCTTCGTAAGGTCGTACACTTTTATTTTATTCATTCGCGGTGCCGTTCTAGAGGTTACATTGTGTTTCCTGGTGCCTCGTCCGGCAACGTTTAAGTCTAGGCGAACATTTTAGGTATGAGTTTCCATTCTGTTGACTATCCTCGAGGTTGCGTTGACGTTGGTGGTCGATTCGACTTTACATGGGTGGAAAAAGGTAAAGTTCTGCACTGCTACTAATAGTTCCATATCGTCGACGCCTTTGATAACGTATTTAACTAAGGTTTTCTTCACGACACCTCCATGATTTTCTATAGCCTTTATTTCATATACCTAGCTTTCGACACTTTCGTTTGATTTCTTCCGTTTGTTCGCTAGATTGCAATGCATCATCAAAAACCGTGAGAAATCTGCGTGCTAAATTATATTTAAAATTCCACCAATCCGTTACGTGTTCTGAGGTTTTCTCAAACCAAAATTTCGCCGTCCCCTGTAATTTACTTAAAGCGCAATGCAATAAGGTGCGTTAATCACAGTTATATAATTTGTTTAACGCCTCTAACGTTTTAATACACTGTTTAGCGTTCAATGGCGTTTTCTCCAATAGGTTATTGCACATCACGGTTTTCGCGTCACTCGTAATTAAGCCTTGCCGTTGCTCATCTAGTAACACGCGTACACAACGTAACAGCAGCGCACATAAATCAAACAAGTAGAGACACTCACTGCCGGTCCTTTGATGTCAAATTTCCGGTTTGGATGACCTTGAACGGCTCCTGGGGGTACTTTCCGATAGTACTAACAGATGGCGCCACTACTTGATCACATCATGATTGGTAGCAGAGCCAGTAACTGGCTCTGATTGGTAGAACTTTGTGCTGCCATCTAATAGTCAAGCTTAGAAATACCCCCCCCCCCCAATCACTGTCCCAGGCACTCTAGACAGGTTTCAACATTCGGCATGAGTGTCTCTACTTGTTTGATGTATGTACGCTGGTAACAGTTTCATTTCATTATCAATTCTTGTATGTACCGGCATTCCGTTCGACTCTAATTTCGTCGACGCCGCCACTGGAGTCGGGGCCTGCATTCTTTAAAACGTAGGTACCTGGGGTGCTTGACCCGGATCGGAAAGACCACTAAGTAAATACATTACAGCTGGTGCACTTAAGTAAGCGCGCGCGTTTGTATTCGTAACCGTTCTCTCCTTGGCTAAATTGCTTTGAGGTGGTCGGACATCGACCTCCCGGATCTTTGTTTCGAAACATTTCTGCGTGACCTCTAAAAGTAGGAAGGTAGGTAGAAAAATTAATATAATTTCGAATGAAACTAGCACAATTATATTTAGCTACGAAACCTCCTGGATCTTACCACAATCATTAAAAATAATAACAACATTTATAAATGGTAACAACAGCAACGATAAAAAAGGTAACAATAAAAATACAACACTAACACATACAGTGCCACTGGTTGCACGAATCTGCGTCGTTAATCAGGCGCCGCTTTCCACGTCAGAGATGAAAGCTCAAAAGGAAGAAGAAATGGCAAGAGTATGCATGAAAAAGTAACAAAATTATAAGCAACAAACAAATGAACACATGGAAGCTTGTAAGCACATGTTAATCTAATAAGTAGACGGGTTCAGCTGATCATTACTGAGCGTTCCTCAATGCCGTATTGTTCGTAATTGTGGACTTGCGATGGTCGATAAGTGGTCAAGCACGAGTGGGTGCTGCAGGTACTTGACCAACTTAGGCCATGGATGTACGTGAGTAACGATAGAAAGTGCGGTCGCAACTGCGGATGTGCGATGGTTGATAGGTTGCCGAGCACAAGTAGCTGGCACATGCACTGGATCAATTCATGCCATAAGGGTGCATCTGTAGCAATAACAGGCTTCGGAAGTAATCGATGTGCGCACTTGATCAACGTAGGCCATGGATGTGCGCGAGCAACGAGAGCAGGCTGTACACGCAAATGCCGCATGCACTTGGTCATACAGGTTCAACAATAGAACTGTCAGAATAAGGCGGCAATGCATGAGAGCCGATTGCCGCTTGTGATCTGCATGCAGGTGAAAACGTGTTTATGAGATGTGTTATTGATATTGACATGGGTTCTGTTTAAAAGGTTATTCGGGAGGACTAAAATGTTTGACCCAGTGTAAATAATAAAAATAATTTTGTGTATATGATCAAAAAGATGCAGATTGTTTGTCTACAGTAAGCATAAGTGGGATACGCTTACGTACATGCTTTAATCGTTTATGGTTTAATGGTTTATTTGATGCGACATCTTAGCAACTAAGGTCTGGTGATGCAATAATAACAGTACTTGTCAGTTCGAATGTTCACACAATGCCTGGTTGCACATAACGCACACATAATGTTTTGGATTTATTCAATTTAGGCTCACCTACGGCTGTTCCACTTAACTATTCGGTCGGCTAGTTTTATTAAACACAGATTCCGTTTTAATCGCTCACTGTATGCGTTCATTGAGTTTAGATTTCACCGCTGCAATTGTTTGCATGGTTTCTAATAGCACTATTTATTACTGTAATTACAAATCAGTAAAGATTACATTGCATTGTTAATGTGGTTTTAGTAATGTATAGTCTTACGCGCGTCCGTACAGCTAGGCTCTCTTGTCTCGAGTCCGCTTCTCGGTCCCCTGTTGCCTCTCACGGCCAGGTTCTCGGGGCTACCCTCGCAATCCTAACATAAAATATAACAAGTTTTTCATACTTTCTCAAATGGGACCACATTATGGTAGTATGGAAAATTTCACTTTGATCAATTAAGAAGTTAAAAGAGAAAAAAATTGACTGTTACATGTAAATATAAAGGTGGCTAGACTTATTTTGTTGTCAACTCAACAAAAACTCGATTACTAATATTAAAATGTCCCTTTTGTACTGAACTGAAGTTAGATAGAATTTGTGTTTAAAACACAGAAAAGTTTTAAAAGCTGGTTACGGTTACTTAATAAAGTATTTTAAATACAGAGCTAAGATGATTTACTTGAGGATCAAATTATCGCTTTTGTTAAAGCAGTGAGCTTAGAAAGTATACGGCTAACGAATTTCACCACAATCGTGCTCTAGGCGTTATAGAATTTGCCCCTGTTCGTTATTAGATTAGTTAAATGTAGCTGCCTTCTATCGGAATTTTGATTTTAATTCTTTACTGCTTATTTTAAACTTCACCAAAATGCACTACATTTATTTTTAAACTGGTTGCCTTAGGTAAACCTCAAATGCCAATGGGTTCGTTGTACTCAAATCTATAGAATACAGGAATAACACAGTGTGGGAATAAACTGTATAATATGTTTAGATATAGACAAAATAATTCGTAATGTAATAAAATGTTATGTACATAAATATAAAATAAAGTTGCTTCTGGCGGATTCCCCTCCTTTATCACACCCATCCCGAGTTTCCCGTTCTTGGCTGAAGAGGGACGCAAGGTCCCTATAGCAGCCCGCCCCCAGTTGGGGGAATTGAAATAACCTTTACCTTTGTTCTTTTTTGCTACATTTATTCTATTAATAAAAATAAAGTGACGTTCACGGCGTGGCTGAATGTGGAGCTCCTTTTTTGAATAAATTTGGGACTTGGAATGGTATCCATTGAAAGTTTGCACTTATTGTCAAATTCGCCTTTGACAGTTAGAATGGCCGTGAAACTCGTTGGAGGTTTTGCGGTCGGCCCAGGTGGAACATTTTGGCCACGTCTAGGCATCTGGTTTAAGCTGACCTGGAGGTGTCTCTTAGTACGTGGGTAAATCGGGTTTAAAGTTAAATTTATGCAAAGGTTGCGATAATAATGGCCTGGGGGAAACGACTGGTGCTGGAAATTAAACGGAGGTTCTAGCAAGATCGGAAGCCGACTGGTACTAGCGGGGTCAGGAGAGATCAGGAAATGGGGACCAGGTACCGGGGGGACCTAGTGATCAGGATGGGTTCAGGTCTCAAGACTCAAGTGATTTGAAATGACTACGGATGCTCGTTTGATACTCTTCGAGCACCTCGTTATAGGGATATTTATAGAGGGGTTTGAGACGGAACGGCTAAGAACGCCTTTTAGCAAATCCGAACGCTATGGAGAACAGGCGAAGATTGTAACGGGAATTTGCGCCATTCAAATTTCTGGCAGTGTTTGTGGCTTAAGTAAATTTGACGAGGGGGCTAACGTTACAAGTCAGTTTGAGAATGTAAAACCCTTTGTCTCAACGTTTGACCAGCGAGGTTTTTTAGGTGGCGGCAGGTACAACTACGTACCTGTTAATAGCTTAGACTTAAAAAATAATAAGAAGAATATGTGCAATAGAAGCTGCAACAGAATTTGTTAAAGGAAACGGCTGGTGTTTTAAATATATAGATTATATTTTATGTTACTCTCAACTCAGCTGTAATAATAGATACTAACTTCAGACCTAAGCAGCATATAAATAGGGATGTTAAAAATCACGATCGATGATTGATTAAATCTCAAACTCTTTGTCTTTATTTAAAGATAATCATAATCAGTGCAGTCAGAAAGATAAAACTATGGTGGAATATCAACTTGAAGCTTAACTAAGCTTAAATAAAAAATTGAGGATTTGAATCAGTTTCTAAGCACAAATTCGCTGAACTATTGGAGGAAATTAATTTCAGGTAATGAATCTAAATCTAGATTACTCAGAAGTTTATTACAGTCTTCAATTGACAAATCCATGAAGTTTAGAAAATAATATTGATTAATGGTAACAAATCAGGCCAGTTTGTTTGCAGTCAATACGTCAACACACTGCATGCATTTTAAATAGCTACTGTGATGCTAAAGATGTATGCTCTTTTTACATAAAATTCATTTGGATATGATAGATTAAAATTCATTAATACTTCAATGAGTGTGTAAACGTTTTAAAGTAAATATATTAAAACTGAAAATCTCGATATACAAAGTAGCGCACTTTAATATATCATACTATATACTTTATGAGGCATTTCTTCACTGATTTTTGTTAGTTTGCTTGCAAGATCGCTCTCTATAATCTTTAAATTTGTATTCTACAGTCAAAGCAAGGGAAGGACCTTTAAGCGGCTTTTTTATTTTTAATATCGCATTTCGAAGCGATGCGAAACAATAGCACGAAGAATTCAAATTCAAGTAAATACTCAGCTCAAGCAGCAGCAATTCTTGTGCGTTCTACCGAAATATTTGGGTGGGAAATCTTTGTTCAGCGAAGGAGATTTATCGAGTCGTTTACTAATTCTTTTTTGTTAATCTCTTCGTAAAGTCTCCAAGGTATATTGCTCAGTTTAGAATCCTTTTACCCCATCGGCTTTAGAAACTTAACGCTTTAGAAGCTTATATTTTGTTTGAAGTAGGTGGTATATTATAATGGTCGCATAAACAGTAGCAACGAGTGCAAATATGGTAATGAGTTATTACCGCAGCGAAGCTCATTACCAAGCTGAAATGAAGTGGGATTTGTCAAAATTTCTTAGCGTCTTGAAAAAGATCTGTTTTGATTAGGCTCTCCATCTCTTTATGATTTCACAAACGAAAAAAAAGCTTTAATTTTGGAAACTTGAGATATTTTTATATATATAAATCTAAAGGGGCATAATTCAACGAATCTAAATTTAATTTTTGCTATATTTTATAAAATCAAACTAAAACTGTTAGATGCGATTGATATTTAGCCAACTGTATATTTTGTTCCGTTAATTCCCAGACAGTGCACTTCCTTGAAGAACTCGTCTGGACTCGTAAAAATTTCAAACTAACTTAAAACTCGGTTATTTAAGGTAATCTAGGTAATGCAGATGCCTTTATGGGTAGTAAAACCCAGAAGTTTAAGTATAAAATTCAAAAATAAAGTGTTAACTCATGTAGGTACGCCGAATAAAATTGAAAGAGCAGAAATGGGGGCGGAAATAATTTTCTGGGGAATTAGCGAGTATTTTTAAGTCGCCCCTCAACTTTATGAATGTAATTAAAGATAGACTCCGGGATGATTCCCGAAAATAATCGTCGCCGGAAGCAGCGCTCTACCGCATTATGAAATATGCATGATTGAGATTTCGAATGCTTACTTTGTCGAATCTTCAGCTTGATGCTAGAGCAGAACTAAAACAATAATTAATTCAAAAGTTTTCTAGGTGCATCTCGTGGAGCTTCTTATTTGAGCCTCCCTTTCGGTTTAACCTACGCTTACTTTTTTAGAATTTACTGAGTGGACTTAATGAAATATAATGCAATAAATTTAATTAATTCATTATTCTATATTATTATATTTCGTATACGTACACATTTTTAAAAATGTACAGTGTGTTAAGAATACACGAATATTTTACATAGGGTAAGGGAAAGAGATTTAATTAAATAAATGCATCCTATATGCTATAATGATTCACAATCCATTTCTACATTTTTTGTTTAATGTTTTCCATAGACTGCCATTTTATTGGTTGTGTATAACTCGGTTAGTATTACAGATAATGCAAGTTGGTTAAGTAAATATCAAACCTTTGTTATTAGATAGGAGAATTTCTTTGGTTTCAATTGTGCTTGATAAGTTTAATTTTTAGAATTACAAAACTGGTTTACTACAGCTAACAAGGTTAAGGTAGGTTCAGTAGTTCAGCATGAGGGACGGCTTAGAGATGCTAATATGCGTGTTCTGTTCCAGATATGATTTACCTTGCGAAATTTATGAAAGCTTAAATTACTACAAGAATACGCAAAACTGTATTTCGCCTCACAAAAGAAAGATGTAAGAACCTATTACGTCACTCTGACAGTAAATAGGAGAGAAACAAAGGCAGCCGACTTCTCAGCCGGAGCTGGTCGTGGGTTAAAAAGACTTTAATCTTAAGCTGTAAAGAAAATATGGGCGCCAAGTAACAAGTAACACAGCACTTTGTTAATAAAAATATCTATACGTCGAGAGGCGCTACTAACCAACCTCTAAAAAAACAGAAAGGGCACAAATAAAATTCACAGACATAAAAATCAGGGTATTATAATCAGCGAAAAGTATTTGGCAGTACATACATAAAGCAAAATAATAAAATACGATTATCTAGATCAAATATTACAGGGGAAATTGCCTCACAAAAAGCGAAAATTAAAAGTAATAATAACGTGGAAGGTACCTGAAACACATCCCAAAACTTCCACATCTAATCTTAGACAGATTTAAAGTAAACAAACTGACTCAACTGCTTTAAAATAATTAGAACTACACAGGTAAGCAACTGAATTTATGTAATCATTGAGCCAGTGTGATATTTGATGTATGTAAAAAAAACTAACACGAAAACGAACATATTAAAAGAGAATTCCATAATTACAGGTTATGTCGAGGCCGCAGCTATAACGTGACCCAAGTCCAGACCACAAGGAATAGGTTAATTTAAAGCACCACCAGGTAGAAAACAGGCACATCGGAAGCTGACCGGATACAAACAATAACGATAAGCCACAGTTGATGTCAGGTGGAATCCTTTACACACACATCGTCAGACGAAAAGGGGGTGGCCTTGACTCACACGACAAAATGTTTCCCTCGTACTAGAAAATGAGCATTAAGATGTTTTGCTCCGTTTTGCCAAAATAGCATGTGCTCGCTCAGATACAAATCCCAAAAAACACGTCTGACTTTAAGAATTCACCAAAAATACCTCTTTCAGGAATTTAATGAATTTACCTCGAAAGACATCGCTCGCGACATCAAAGTGCATTCTCAATGTAAGATGGTAGCAAAAATTCCCAAATAAAAATGAACCATTTAACTTCACAAATTTAGTTTACTTTGAGATTTTTTCTGATTTAGCACCAATTGGCAAAATGGCTGAAAAATGAAAGCTGTAGCCCAAAATTTGGAAAACCTTGGAAAATTCAGGGTAAGCAACTAGAATGCCTTGGAGCTTGAAATGTAGTAGAAAATAGCGTAGAAGTATTTAAGAAAGCTAATATATTACTATGATTGTTGTTATTTAGATAAAAGTTTTAATAAGATACATAAAATGACTCTTATCCTAGCAAGGACTATTAAATAATAAGTATTAATTCAAATGCAGTTGCTATCAAATTCAATATTTGGGGGTTTTTATAATTATATTGAAAACAAGAAACAATACGCATTTAACTACTACAATCTTTTCTATGCGGAAATTATAGCTCATGGTAATTCAAGTAATAAAATATGGAGTTCTCACCTTACATATTGTGTCCAGTTCGTTCTTCAAGAAACAGTTCAGTTCTACGTCATTACATGTTTCCTTGGCGACAACTCAAGTGTAACTAAACAAACGTCATAATACAAAACACTCAAAGGACGCTATTGCCGGAAGTTGATATAAAAAATAGACGCCACTTGTTACGTTTTATTTACGCCGCCTTTCAAATTAGCATCCGATGGTATATCCCGCGCGATCTGTGATTGCGCAGGCCGCGACGACCTCGATAGGCATTTATCTTTTAGGCGCAGATTTTTGTCTTCGGGCGCGTTCTTTTCCGCTTACAGCAGTCAAGTAAGCATGGTAGTTTAGCATTTTTGGAAGAGCTTTGGTAGATTTTTATTGAGGCTGCTGTTAGTTTTGGTTATTGGTGAAATGCAAACCTTCACGTTTACGTGTTTCTGATGCCCCAAGCTTACGAGAAGGAAGCTTATTCCTACGCTTCGTGCGGATTCTGAATGCAACCACGAGTCATCACGTATGACCTGGATTTTGTCCAGGGTGAGTATTCTAGACTCCCTAAGACTCCCTGTAGTTCTGTATGTTATCGTTGGACTTCTGTTTCCCATTCACAGCAAGTAGTGCCAGGCATTTAACGCCCGGTTTCGATCGCTAGAAAACCAAGCAAATTTTGGGCCAAAAAACCGTTCTGAGGCAGGTGCTGCATTTGATTGTTCTTCGTGTCCACGTCAACTGCTGCAGACAATTGCGAGCCGACGTTTTGTTGAACCTTTCGGGGCCGCTTCCCTCTTGATGCAGGCGCTTAATTAGAGCACAAGAAAAGACCCGATACAGAGGTTTTTTCCCTGGTTTGGCATGCTAACCTAGCTGTCGCGGTGCAGATCGCGCTGAGACACCAGCTCCGGCCGTACGAATTTATTAGTCAAACGCTTTGGAACAGTGGTTGCGTTTCCTCCGAGACCGAGCCCCAAAACATCTGCTGGCCAAGTGGCCTGCTAGACAGCCATTTTAATGTGTACAATTGTATTATTGCCGAACTGTATGTAAAACTGTGAGTATTATTTCTATGTAATTTATTAAATCATAGTAACCTGCGATTCTGATTTGTGCGCACTATTTTGATAATTATGTATGCTTTTGTACTGTGATATTTTCTGGAATTCTATAATCTAACAGGTTTGAATTTAATTACGGTTATTTATTTTATTTGGAGCTCTCTTTCTGGAAGTGTATTTGTACTTTAGGTATAGAGTTTACAAATTCTCGCTGGAACACCGGGGTGCATTCGCCAATAATTTGTTGGTGCGCTGGCATTTAATTCTTGTTGTTCTACCGATTAATTTCTTAAAGAGCTGCACGCCATCTACAACTGAGCTGGCGGCCGGGTTTTGCATCCGAGTGTACCTTATATGTCATTTCTTTGGAGGATTGTCACAAACTGCTTTTTTTAAGTGCGCTTTGGCATTTCCAAATTTTGTTAAGCCGTAACTAATTAAACCTTTTTTTGCAATCAGATTGTTAGTGTTTTGTTTTTATTGATATTGTTGCATGTGTAACAGTAGTTTAAGATATTTTTATCCCTACTATTTATTAAGGTTTGTGCATGATCCTAACAGCTAGTTTAGTAGTAATTTTAGTAGTTTTTCCTCGACCTAAAGCTCCAAATTGCTTCAGGACAACTTGCTGTCTCGTTCAAACTTGCCTCTCGTTTCAATTACGTTGCCTGCTTGTTTAAACTTCCGAAACCGCCAACTACTTTTTGACTAACTTCGACTTACTATTTTATCTGAGCGGAAGCACTACCAAGCACCAGCTAAACTTCCACAAGTTCCAGAAGAAACACCCAATAAATTACACAAGATTTTATAAAAACTGAGTATTTATTTATTAGGGAAGCCAAACAGACACAGCTAACAAGCTTGGCTTTCTGCACCCAATTGTCTTGTTTACAGATTTTATTGTTATCATGACAATCCAAAGCCTATTCTGATTGCATTTTTTTACTGCAAAGCTATTATGATTTCAATACAATTTTCAACAAAATTATTGTAACATCCATAGCAATATTGTACAAAGATGAAATTACAAATCACCACATTATGGAACATTTTTAGATATTACCTATTTATTCATGAAATGTTATTAACTGCGGTAATAGTTATGGAGGCTTAAAATTGTGTTCATAGCAATATTGAGATCTGAAGCTTGACTTTAGTTCAATTATATTGTAGGTAAATTTATAATTATCACAAATAGGGCAATTAAATACGTAAATACTTATAAATCACTTTTGACTCGTAACAAATCCCATAAAGATAACATTAATGAAACTACATTTATGTGGCAACCAGCAGAAGGCCAAAACCAGAACAAACGATGGCAACAAATTCTCCCTAAAACTCTACCTGCTTCTAACGTTATGTCAAGCGACAACAATATTCTCCCGGAAATGCATCTTATGGGAGATAACGTTATTTAATTAAATTTTATTTTGTATGCTGCATTACGTGACTGAAAAATGGCATATGGTTCCAAAGAGATAGTTGATGCAAGATGGGGAAATTTTGAATGTCATAGCTTTTTGCAATCAAACAGAATCAATTTTGGTTAGATATTTAAAAATTTTAGACTTTTTTACATAAAAAAGGTACCCTTGTTTGGAATCGTTGAGAGCAGTATGTTCCGTGTAAATTCTACATTAATTAAAATTAACGTAATATTCAGGAATTGTCTTGAGTTAAGCTATTTTTCGTTATTATGATGTAGGTTAGGTCGCCACTCCTTCGTGGATGTGCATTCGGTTGCTTAACCTCCTTTTTCATTTCAGTCTGAATTTAGAAAATCCTTGGTTGCTAGGTAAATTTTGGTAATTTTTGAAATATTGTCGGTATTTAGAAAGGGAAACAGTGGGAGAAAGCTTTCCTATATCCATTTTGGGAAGGTGTATAGATACATTGCTTTTGGTGCTGTGTGGTAAAATTATTTTAGAGGTTGGCGATTTGTGAATTCAAATTCTCGAATATCTTTAAAAAAATTCTCGGCTTTAATGTCTTGTGTATTGCAGGATTATATAATATCACAGAAGCAAAACTTAACTTGTTGCCGCCTTCCAGCTTCGGTAGGTCAATCTGGGTTTTGACTTGCACTTCTATTTGCCGATTTGGTAATTACTTCACGTCTCTTCTTATCTCGTTTGGTATTATTCCCTTTGCGATCTGTTGCCATTACGTAAAGCATCTGGAGAGAAGACTTGTAAGCGGTGTTGAGCATCTTGTCAAGCTACGTTGATAATTAATTACTTTGTTTCGGAAGCGGTTCGGTGCTCCTTTCTTTACTATGCAGTTTTTCGCAGCTTCTGCAACAGAACCAAGAACCAAAACTCCTTGTGACTTCTTCATGCTCCACGGTTCTACAGGATTGTCCACCTCCAAGGCCTTCGTGGCCTAGCTGCTTTGTAGCAAGCAAAAACGTAAAACTCTAAAATATACATCGTGTGGATGCTATACCTTATTCTAAAATGTTTTATTTACGTATTGTGGTGATCATTTATTCCTAGTTGTTGATAGAAGCTGCAAATCAAATTGTATAATTATCTTAGGTTTTTTTCAGTTTTTTGAGGGTGGCTGTTAGTTTCGATGACTTGGTTGCATTCAGCATTCAGCAACGTTTACGACACGAATTGCAGTGTACAATAATGCGAACGCTTAGGCCTATAGCGCGAAAATGTCTCTTAATAACTTAACGAACTTTATAAATGTGAATTTTAGCTTTCGTGCCCCAGTTTTGTACCGAATTCACTAGCGTTTTAAAAAGGCGCGCTATTGGAAGGCATTGCAAAAAAATCGTACAACTATTTCTTTTTATTTAGCTTATTTGAATTAACTAGCAGTCCAGTGAGACAAATGTCTCATTTAACGCGCCTTCAAACCTCGATCGGTTAGGCAACCACCCAGACCTGGAAGGTGTCAAAGTGGTTGCCTAACCGATCGAGGATTTAAGGCGCAGAGGGTCGCAGCTACGTTTGACGGCCGAACCAGTTTTTATTTAATACGCGTTCTATTTGAAAAACGGTCTTTTTGTGATTTCTCGAAAACCGGAAGTGTCACGTGACTGAAATTCGGTTCCTGACCTGACATGACCATTCCAAACATATAACTTTCATAACTTTTTTCTCTATCTCTTACGGTTTGGCTGCTGAAACAGCGTCCCGGACAAAACAGCGTCCCGGACAAAACAGCGTCCCAGACAGACACGTCTATTAGATAAAGGATTTTTGCCAACAGAGCTATGTATAAATCTAAAAAAAATATATATTTACAACCAATAAAATTAACATAAAATGTAAATATGACACTCCAGATTTATATCAATTTATGAGTGCAAGCATTCGCAATTTTTCCTTTGCATAAACATGGGGATTCTTATTTATTTTTTACGGGAACTGTTATGTGGTTTAGCAATTTACAACAACAGCTGAAGGTCTTGTGTATTGTGTTGTTTCGAACCAGTAGCACTCTAGGACACCCCAACCCATTTTGGTTAGGATCTAGCTGGAAAAACTTTGCTATAACACAGGAAAATCCTAAACCACCGTGCTTTGATTTTGAAAAACGTTACTAAATATTTATTTAATTTTTCGCACAGAAATTTCTTGTGTTTTTGAGAAGAACGAACCCAAGATTAAAATTTTACTCTTACCAATATGTTTTCTTTACCCGTCTCCCAGTATTTCTAGACCTTTGCTCATAGAAATCTTTTTCCTTAAAGTGAACTAAAAAATTACCTCTAAAAGTTTGTGGTTGTCATTTTTAATCTCCCTGTTTATGACGTATTGAAAATTTTATGTCAATCACACATGCAATACTAAATTAATACAATTTATGTAAAACTTAGCTTCGTGTAGTGACTCAATGACAGTGATGCTGCAATAAAAGCGGTAGAGCGCCGGAACTAAGCAAATATCTTTGCCTGGTAATGACGGCTTGATAGCAACTAAAAGTAAAAAACTCGCGTTAATCTACACACGATATGGTGGAAGACCTTTGAGGGTTGTGTAGATTTATCGAATGAAGGATGGACACCGCGAGTTCAATGATTGATTACGAGCAATCGGCGTTGATCTAGACCCTCACAAGAAAATATTCTGCAGAGCTGCGTCAAGATATAGAGATAAGGTGTCGATATAGTTAGAATGTTGATATACAATGCGTCGGCGAAACGATACGAAGATTCCTTTAAATATATCCGACTCGGGGATAGAGACAACATTCTACGTCAGTCAAACGAGACGGTATGCAAAATTTCAGATTGATAAGCTACGCTTTGGGAATTGCAAATACTTTCCCAAACAGCTGCATCCATGGAATGACAACGCTATCATTCAGAAACTTTCTGCTCGATGATCGTTAGCACACTGGCGCAAAAAAGAAGTTCGACAAGACGAATTACCGACAACTCTTTCTTGTGCATAAAAAGCAGTGTCAACTCCTAAACTGGCCTAACAAGATATAAGTAAGAATTGTTTTTACATAGTAACCTATGGAAAAGCATTTATCAAAATAGAAGAACACAAATGATTAGCAGGCTACTTGGAACGTTTAGATATTAAAATTCGTATTTTGTTGAATTATAACAGTTGCCTGTTGCAACTAATTAATTTTAGTATTAAATGTTACTCTTCGTTGCGGTTGCTAGATCATATTTTTTTGTTAAAAAGCAGTTTCACATTTGTTGAATTGTAATGTAGATAGAATAAAAATTAATTAGAAGTATAAAACATAAGGGGCTGTCTAATAAGTAAAAAGACAAAAGTCGGTAGGTGGTTTTGTTTTAAGGAAACCAAACACTAAATGCCAGACATAATTTTGTTGACAGAAACTTTAATTTTCAAGCGATAACATATTTTTTTAGTTGATTACAATAATAGTAGAGTTGTTACGGTATTAAAACAACTTTACGACACCCACCCAAGGTGAGCATCGCACCACGGAATCAGTCCTGGAAAACTGGTACACTTGCCCTGAGATTTGCTAAAAACAGGCTAAAGGCCACGGCTGGAACGCTCAGGGAGTCGGGCGTGAGTCACACGATACGTTCTGGGCAAGCGTGTTGAGGCATATATATAGGGGGTACGTCAAAATTATGAGGGCGCCACTAAGCCTGTCTTAACCCGATTAACCGGGCCTGGGCGGTTAGACGGGGGCAAAGTATTCAAGGCACTCCGTCGATAGGGGTACTCGTGAATTATAAACTCACACAACGATTTCGTGATGGCAAAAATACTTAGATCATGAAGGGGGCTTTTTCAGCCACGGCAATGTCACCACCAAGCCTACCTGCACGCTCTGATCTCACTGGCTCCACCGTACATTCATCTCCTCAATGATGGCCGCACACTGAAACAGAACATGCACAAACAGAACATGCACAAAGCGTCTCTTAATTAGATAAGCGTCTATTGGTCCAGTCTTACATTGGGGCAGCAAAGCGTGCCGCAAACATTGCGTTAATTCTTATAAATAAGCATCAGCTGATGGGCGCACTACGGTTACTAAACAACACCCATAACTGTACAAAATCAAAAGCAGTTTGACATATGAGTCCCACAAAGGGAACGTTTGTTCATAAAAATGCTCACATGATAATTTGGGCAAACACAGCAAAGTACAAGTGAGGGAAGTGATTAGATCAAAAATGAGCGAGCGACGCCACTTCGCGACAACAATTTAAGATGCGAAGGGTACGTTTTTAACGGTGCACAAGATTTCACAGTTATTCACATGATTAAGCGCACAGCTCGCGCACGAGAAGTTAGTATAATTCAATGGTTACAAATACCTTAATTTTATTGGTGACGATCCAAGAGATCAGCATGCTGTCCAGCTTGCGGGAAACAGGTTGCCTGTGGCAATTCATTCGCCGCTAAAACGGCCGACGTGTGAATGGTCTGGATGCGCCCAAAATGGCGACAAAGGCTGGCGCTTCAACAAACGCCGCTACGACGGCCAAACAAGCCCAAGTGATGTCCTACCTCAACGGAATCCTCGCACAACGAGCTAAAGGGAACACTCCTTTACGTGACGACGTAGAACCGGGCATGGAATTCCATCACACCTACGCCTTGGCGTAATAAGATCGCCGCTAACGACACACACACTTCTCCCTTGTTCAATCGCCTGAGTAGAACTGCCACTTAAGGCGAAACAGTTTATCAAATACTTGCTGAAGCAGCACGAGACGGGAAAAGGCTGACGCCCCCGCCCAGGGCGGGAGCGCCGCACGAACACACACACTATCCGACCTCTTATTAGATCGACGGCTCTCGTCTGAATGCCCCGCAAGGAGCGTTACGATGCTTGAAGTAGCGTGAGACAAAACGGCGTTACCACGTGACCCTCGACAGCCAATGGCGAGGCGCCCAATAAAACAAATAAGTGCCGGTGACAAAGACAGCCAATGGCGAGGCGCCCAATAAAACAAATAAGTGCCGGTGACAAAGACAGCCAATGGCGAGGCCCCCAATAAAACAAATAAGTGCCGGTGACAAAGACAGCCAATGGCGAGGCGCCCAATAAAACAAATAAGTGCGGGTGACAAAGACAGCGCGAGGCCTCGCAGTCACACCAACAGCGTAAATTCTAGAAGGTTCGGAAATCCTGCGAGCGTTAACACCCGATTGTCAAAGTACCAACAAAGGGGTGCCCCGGATGACGAGAAATACTGCGCTTGAGGCCAACTATGTGCAAAATCATTATTATGGAATTAGGCGATGAAGCCAAATAAGTAACTAAAAGGGTTTAACATACGGGCACGCTGCCCTAAAGCCTAGGTGGCTAATTAAAATACAAAATGACCTGACACACAGGCTAATGGCAGGAAACCGTTGCATACAAGCGCTGAATAGATTAATAAGGAGTAAGATACTATCAAAGAGTCTAAAAGTACGGATCTATAAGACAATAATAAGACCAGTGGTGGTGTTTGGTAGTGAAGTGTGGACATTGGGAACAGTAGAGCTGAGGAGACCAGGGGTATGGGAGAGGAAAGTGCTGAGGAAGATATACGGAGGAAAAAAGGTGAATGGACAATGGGAAAGAAGGTGCAATCAGGAGCTGAAGGCATTGTACAATGAACCGGATATAGTAGCAATGATAAAATCACAAAGATTAAGATGGCTGAGACATGTGTCTAGGATGAGCCGGGAAAGGAGTAGAGAAAGAGAGTATTGGAAAGTAATATCGGAAGCAAGAAAAGACGAGTGAGACCAAAAAGAAGATGGAAGATGGAAGTACTAAAGGACGTACAACAAATAGGAATAATCAACTGGCAGAACAAAGCAGGGAACAAGAAGGAATGGAGGACAGTAGTCCAACAAGCGATGGGCCTACTAGGTCTGTCAAGCTAACATATATTATTGCGATATACAAAGGTCAGTTATTAAATAAAAATTAAAATAAATAAATATGGTATATTAATCCAATCAAATTAAAAAAAGTTTTGAATAAGATTGTTTGTTAAGTTGAAATTGAGTTATGGAAGTTAAATTTGAGACAATTTAGAATTTATTTTGAAAATTATAGCAATTGAGTATTCAATCATGGTGGTGGAAATTAATATGAAAGATAAGCTAATGTTAGATGTGCCAAATATGCTTAATATTAGAATATAGAAATATAGTAGGTATAAATCAGATCATTTAATTTTAAAAGAGTGTAGTAGTAATTGTAACTATCATAAAGTAATTTTGTTTGAATGGAAGTAAAAATAACAAACAAAAAGTATCTAGACATATTTTGGAAAATCTGCTTTTGAATTAATAAAAACTTGAAATTCTGCCTTTATTTGTATGAATAATTGGGTATAATACAAATAAAAAGATATTAACCAATCTGCGAGGTGAAAAATAAGATTGATTATAATTATGAAGTAATACAAGTAGACAGTTATTGAAGAGATTAGGGAATATAGTTTAATTAGATACAAGTAAAAAGTAAATAATAATATTTAAATGGAGTTGGATTATTTAATACATACAAGGAATAATTTATATTAATTACTGGATTTGGTAATTGTACGGAGGACGAGTCGATCATTTGAAGAAAGTTGCCGATGTAACTGATTGATTTGGATTGTTCTATTTGGTTGATTACTACAAAGTAAGAGCTGGGGAAAATAGAAGATTAGTTTGGGTACCATCTGTTAGTGGAAACTTACCAGGAAGCTGTTAGGTTTACAGTAGCGTATAAGACTGCAAGGAACAAGACCATATTTGCAAGCAGCCAGGGTTTTGACAGGTTGGTGGAGCGTCGAGGCTGTTCTATCGATGAGCTGAGCTGTGAACGTCGGGAGCAGTAGATTTGAGGTGACTAGCAGTGAAAGTAAGAGGAATTCAGGTTGGTTTTAATTAGTTCTATAGAAGAATATTGAATAACAAAACAATTAAATGAGTGAAATAAATATAACACAGTACTTACTTTAGTGAATTGAGTCATTGATCTGTGAGTAGAAAGAATATTTGTCATTTTTGGTTTGACTAGTGTTTGATGGTTGTTTAAAGTCAAACTGACATTTAGTAGCAGTCAATAATTAAAAGTCATTATAAAATTAGAATATCAAAGAACAGACAACTAGATTAATGAACCACCCCTGTTAAGAGTCTCAAATGCATTGCATTTATTAAACAGAAGAAAATAGTAGAGGTAATATTACTTAATTAAATAAAAGGCGTCTCAACGTTATTAGCTTGTACATAATTATGAAGAAACTAACTGTGGGGCTTGTAAAAATACAATAAGCCAAGCCACCATTCCATATCTATGGTCGCCCAACGTGGTGCTGACATTCCATTACAATATGTATATATATGACAAACCAGTTACTTATTGTCCATATAGGACAGATTGTACACACACGATCATTGAAAATGAACAGGGTTATGCAACACATGTTATACATTTGAAACAATGTTTTTAGAAGACAACTATAATTTTCAAACATTTTATAAAACTGTCGATGTAAATAATATTTCTGATCATGTATAGACCATTCAGAAAACGTAAATCAACTACTGTAATGTTGGTTGCATAGCCCTGTTCATTTTCAATGATTCTTTGTGGAAGAATAAAAAAGTACAATAAAAAAAATTCTTTCTTTAATGCTGATATACCTATTCTGTCTCTCATTTCGTCGTTTTTTACTCTACTTTATACACTGATATATAATATTCTCCTCAGGAAATTCATTTCCATTGCCTGTAGACTGGATTGTTGTCTCTCCTTTATTATCCAATTATCTGCTCCATACGTTTACGTAAGTAGGTATATCGTCTTATATACAATTGCTTTGGTTTTGGTCGAGATTTCGTTTTTGCTTAGGAATTTCTTACTCAATGCATGGTACATTCTTCTTACTGCAGCAATTCTACTGTTTATACCTTCTTCAGCTCTTTCCGTCGAGTTTATTATAGATCCTAAATTTGCTTCAATCAGTTTTGTGTTGACATCTTTGCTCTTTAGACTGTTCTATAATAGCATTTCTTTTAAGAGTGTCAAATTCTTTCTTCATGTCTATAAAGCACAGATATATTGTATTGTCTTTTACCAGCATCTTTTCTATCAGCTACTGCAATGTGAAAATATGGTCCTGAGTGCTATGTCCTGACCTTTGTACCTCATTCAGTTTTTGTTCTATTTCCTTCCCCAGTTTGGTTTCTAATATAATATAAATATTCGGTGTATTGTTTCTAGCTCCTGTGTTCCTACCAACTTCAACGTTTCACCTATATTAGTATTCCAGATTGGTCTTGTTTTCTATTTCCTCGTAATTAGCACACCTTATTGTGCCTGTTTCCTACTCCTTTGTAATTTGGCATTAATTAAAACAGAATTTCTGTAGTTCGTGGCCACAATAGAGTGGGCCGCGTTTGTATCTTTCCGCCCATGATATAAATTCGCTCGTGGAAGCTATACAGGGAGCTGATCCTAAAATCATGTCACATTCCGTATTGTCTGTATTATCGTTAACTAATGTAAACCTTGTTCATAATTATTAATATTTTGATTGTGGCTAAGTCTGTTTCAGGTCGTAGCAAGTCGGCTACGCATGGTACCTAAGAGATCTAGCAAGCTTATGAATGTATTGGTTGTATAAAGACTCTTTGACGTCTCCTGGTAATGTTGAATGTTTTTTACCATTAATAGAAGAATAAGAACCGCACGCCACCTTCACTGTAGTTAGTCGGCCCTCCGAATTCTCGATGTAGCCTGAACGATCGCATGGATCGATCTGAAGCTGGTAGAGGTCATTGAGAGACTTTGGTTTGAAGCTGAGTCTTGATTAGTATTTGCTCTTGGTAGCAATATATTTCTCATTTTAAGCGGTTATTCACCAGTATCTTTGTTTTTGTGCATTTATATAGTTGTTTGAATCCAGGACTGTTTATGCACGGATAATTCATCGAGGACTATTTATCCCCGGACGATTTGTCCCAGAACGATTCATCCTACGATCCTACGGACTGCTAATCTAGAGGACTGTTCATCCATGGGCGGTTCAAAAAAGACACTACATCCAAAATAACATTATATTAAAGTAATGGCAAAAAATTATAGTTAACCTTGTTAACCTAACCTAACCCAATCCTAACGAATTGGATGAAGTGTCTTTTGATGAACTGCCCATTTATCAACAGTCCTCTAGATGAGCAGTCCGTTAGATGAATCGTTCTGGGATGAAACGTCTGGGGATGAATTGTCCTGGATGAATCATCCGTGGATTAAATGTCCGGACACGAGTTGTTTAATAGCTGGAATGATCTCTGCCGGAATTTTTATAACGTCGCAAAATTTAATTCTATCAAACGCTTCTCTCAGGGTTAGAAATTATGGACGACTCTACAACTATGTTGCTTTAATTTGTAACAGCCCCGGTGCGTGGCCAGCCAGATGGTCAGACTTTACTTCCTTAACTTTTTCTTCTTTACGGACACTTAATATTAAGATACTTTTCAGAAAACACATTTGAAATTCTGTGCAAAAACTAAAAATGGGTCATTTAAACATTTTATTTCACATTAAATAAGACAATTCACTTAATTCTATTGGGTTGATACGAGGGGAACTAGAAAAATTATCTACCTAGCCATGATAGAAACAATTGATAAGCTTCAGCTTGTAATGTCAAACAGTGACAAGTCTTTCATTGTTGCATGAAAAATTTTATTCATATCCGCCAGTAATTTTATATTTTGTGGAGTGTTTTGTGTCTAAAAATGAGTCTTTTGAAATAGAACTTCGAAGTGTAATAAAATTCCTTACAAAGGAAGGCAACAATTCGAAAAAGATTCGCGAACGAATGATTGCGGTGTATGGAGACGATGCTTCGTCATATTTCACAATTAAGTTTTGGTCAAAACAATTTCGGTGGGGACGGGAATCTATAGAAGATGATCCCAGAAGTGGAAGACCTGCAGAAGCGACAAATGTTGAAGTGTGCAAGAAAGTGGAAACCATGGTTCTTGAGGATCGCCGTATAAAAGTCTTCACCATTGCTACAGCATTGGAAATATCCGAACCTAGCGTTTTGACTATATTTCACGACAAACTGGGCATGAGTAAAGTTTCAGTAAGGTGGGTTCCCAGATTATTGTCTCCTGAGCAAAAGTTGCGTAGACAGCAAATTTGTAGAAATAATTTGGAATCTTTGGAAGCGGACCCCGACTTCTTAATGCGGATAGTGACTGGTGATAAGACTTGGGTACATCACTGGGACCGTGAGACGAAATTAGAGTCTATGCAATGAGTACATAAGGGGTCTCCTCCCTCAAAGAAGGCCCGCACGCCATCTGCAGCTGGAAAACTCATGGCAACCATCTTTTGGGACATGCAAGGTATTCGGTTGATTGAATATATGCCTAAAGGCTCTACAATCACTGCAGAGGTTTATGGAACACCCTCAAAAAGCTGCGTACAGCTATTGTCAAAGAACGTCCAAATTTATCACAAAGCGAATCGCTCATTCTTCATGACAACGCGGCCGTGCATAAGGCCGCCAAAATCAAACCAATTCTGCAGGAATGCCGCTTTATTAAGCTAAACCATCCACCTTATAGTCCGGATATGGCACCGTGCGACTTCTATCTATTCAGAAACCTAAAAAAGAAACTCAGAGGGCGTCGTTTTGAAACAGACGAGCATTTGAAAGAGACAGTCAAGGACTATTTTGAGACCCAAGAAGAATCTTTTTTTTTCAGCAGGCATTAACTCTTTGAAGGACAAATGGCATAAGTGCGTTGAAGTTGGGGGAGATTATATTAAAAAATAAAATTATTTAAAAAACCGTATGTAATTCGTTTCATAGTTAGGTAGATAACTTTTCTAGTTCCCCTCGTAATATAGATAATGTGTTACAAGCAACACTATTTAATTAAAAAAGCAGTAGAACAGCGCTTATAAAAGGTTTAACAATAAACTAATCTACATATATACAGTGAATTTATTATAACGCACAATGTGGCATTCCCGTTTCCATAAGGACTTCATTGTTGCTATTGGTTTCTAAAGCTACGCCCCCCCATGTGTAAATGCGTTTATTTTAAAATGCAATATATGAACCGTAATTTTATTGAAAAAGAAGCGTCAGAAAAAACAACAGGGCATGTAATAACCCACATACTTGCTGTAAACTGAAGTCTTTATACTGTTTGATCAACAGAATTCCTTCCCCCGTACAATATATTATGTTTTTACATACTCAGTAGCGTTTCCATATTGCATTTTAAAATAAACGCATTTACACATATTGCGCGTTATAATAAACTCCCCGTATGTTATGTCAGTGTTGGCAACAGTAAGGACAGTTAGTGTTCAGCAACATTAGCAACAGCCGATATGAATTTGCAATAGATATCGATACCTCGTAGAAATATGTTCACATTGAGGTATTCATCTTCTGCGTGTGCTCGTAGCTCTGTGCAAATGATTGGTGAAAACCCAATAGCTGGTAGGCCCAACCGGCGTACGAACCGTGCATCTGTACCGGCGGGAAAAATTACAGGTGACAAATCAATGTTTCTGTAATATAATAGGTAATGCACATTAATAACTAGAACTGCTAAGTAACAAACAAAATTTGAATAAGTGAATATTTACTATTCCCAAAAATAATATAACGACATGATATCGATAAATAAAATTCTTTTAACAAATCTGTTGGAATTAAAAGCAACGGAAGTGTAGTACCTCCGATCTAAAGGGGTTGGCTCAACATTTATTAGAGAACAAGGTATGAATGCTGTCTTTTTTTATAGTTTTAACTTAACCTTAGCTCCAAAGTGTTCTTGGAGTAGACCGAATAGCCCTTTCCAGAGTATTGCTGGTATCCAGATGGAAGAAAAGGTTTATTTTTACTTACGAACTCAATCTATCGATCGGAAACGACTCAAATGGAGGGGTGTCAATGTGGAAAGTGAAACACACTGTATACTAGTAAAATAAATATTTGTTATACATCTGATAAATGTGAAGATTAACATAAATTTGTGTGTATAGTGTGTGACTAAAATATATTTCCGGTCGAGAAGTGCACTTTCACTACATGTTACAAATATTATCTTTCTCCAATCGCAATAAAACTCAAAAATAATAACTTAAGTTGCGTTACGTTACGTCTTTGTCGGACTAGGCTGAAAAAGTTCTTTTTATCTCGCAAAGACGTAAACATACTGAAATCATGCATTATTCGCCTCGAAAACACGTTGGAAATAGTATATTACATACCGAGGTGGAAAGTGTTTCATTCCTGTCGAGAGATTAAGTAGTTAACCGAGACGCGTAGCGTCGAGGTGAACTTTATCTCGAGACAGGAATGAAACTTTTCACCGTATAATGTATACTATTTTATTCGCAACCACTTTATTCTAAACAATAATTGGAAAAATTATTATATTATGATACATGTTGTGACGCGGATGAATGGATCAACGAGATTTCCATTGTCCCTACCTACACAGCGGTCGGGAATGGATTCATTTCCAACCGGCAGTCACTTTTCCGACCGGTTGGAAAGTTACAAGTTGGGAATAGCTCATTTTCCAACTTTTTAAAAGTCAGTAATGATCTTATTACATATATGCTTGCGAATAAAACATAATTTTTCATCCGATCGGAGAAGAACGATATACTGAAGAACTGTAAAAGAGAGAGGCATCTGATATCTATCATTAATACAATATAAATTGAAACGGTTGCAACTTGATTTTCAGACGAGATACGACATTTAAACAACTGCAAATAAAATGAGTCTCAAAGAATGGGTTAGGTAAACACCACCTAAATAAAGGCCTCAGCTCTTTGACATAACGGACTCGTTACGTCGGCTAAATATGGCTATCAGAATGGTGGTCGCGTGAACTGTGTATATAGATCGGAGCTTCTTCTTATTGAAATTATCAATTATAGTTGAACTTTTTCAATAGACAAGTTACTTAGTGCCTTCATTAGTATTTGGGGGTGTGTTCCCAAGTCTTTTACTATCAGTATTGCACAAATCAACACGTAAATAACTATAACAGATCATTGCATTGTCACCGTATGGAAAGGTAGTACTGGTTGCTAAGGTTTTTAAAATAATTGCCGGTGAATAAAGGAATTATTAATGTATTGCAATTATATACCATATTTGTACAAGTGTTTGTAGATAAGTGTTGAATTCTAGGGTATCGAGGTATTAACTATATAAACGTGCATAAGGTAGGTACTTCTTGTAATTATATATCTTTATCTACTGCGGCTTACATGTCCATAATCACAAATTTTAAAAAGGTAATACACAAATTTCCTACCTCAAAACGAAATTATTAAATTCTTTATGCATTCATTAAAACTGTGTTTAGCAGTCAATATAATTTGCTGCTTATAGTATATGTGGGCACAAGCCTGTGATTACACTTTAAGTAAGTGGTCTTTTAATCGTATACAGAACAAGTACGAAAATCACAAAACTGCCAAAGGGTTTCGTGGCGTCCATTTGGTTACTTAACGTCAGCCGTCAGAGCGGCACCAGAGGTAGCAGCCAGGTGATTTTCCCGCATCTTTCATGGAAAATTTCTGGGCATTTCACCCTTCAAATTGTGTGGTGCACTCTGTTCGAAGGGCAATGTTGCAGTTCTTAGGCCCCGATTTCAAGGTAACTTGGTACCGAAAATGATAGCAGTTTAAGCAATAAGCAGTCACTTCAGGCTACGTTAAAGATTCCGAAACCGCAAAAGAATGCCGGAGTTCGATGCCGGTTAATGTTCATGTACTAAGGGCAGTTATTTCGCTTAATTTTTTATATTTAAATGTACAGGTATTGCAAATACAGTTTTTCTGCTAGTGTTTTCTTTAAATGGGTATAGCCATGAGCTGTTGTGCGTTAATGATTTATTTCTATCCTAAACTAACGTGTTTAAGAATGGCCATGCAGTTTGTGTTTTAATTCTGAATATCATTATAGTTATATAGGTGTATTTAGAGCATCAATATATTTTAGTTTATTTATGTGATCAAATTGGCTTTTCTTGTGCATGTTGATTGAACTCAGTTTTAGCCTCGAAAACACTACATGTGCAAGGCAGTTTCCTGTTTTATAAAATATTGATAATTTATATCCACGACTTGAAACAAAGTATGTATACTGAGCCAGCTAGGTAAACGAACAGGGCAAATCATTTAGATAAATACTAACATGTACGCTATATTTAACTGTTGGACCTGTTTTTGGTAAACTGAGATGGATCTTTAAATTTAATATTCCGGTATGCTTAAAGAGAAAGGTTTAAGATCAATATGTGCTACCTGATTTAACTTACGGCAGCCAGACGTTAACACTGACAAGGAAATCAGTAAATAAAATACGCGTTGCACAAAGACGTACGAGGAGATTGATGGTGGCGTATATCTAGCAAGAACATCAAATAATAGATATAAGAAGCGAATGATTGGGTGAAGACCCACGCACAATGCTTTTCGAAATAGAAAACGTTCACCCACGATATCGTCGGATGACATAAAGCGAAGTCAAACCAACTGGATTAAGTCGTTGAAAATAGTAGGGAATTGCAAAATGTAATGGAGGTCTATTCAACTTACTGCAATCCTTCGCAAAAATTGTAAATATTTGGAGTAGCCAGATTGGTTTTTTCTTGGTGAAAGGCATTAGTCGCGATTTACCAGAGTTTACCTTAAAGTTTTCCCTTTCACAAAACCTTTATGTGATATTTGATGCTCTTTGCATTGGCCCCGCAATGATGTTGAGATAATTTACCACCAAGTTCCATAATAAAACACCCCCCGTGGACATCTTCCGGTAGCACATACCTTAACAGATCCCTCTCTCAAATCAGCCTCTGTCTGATGGCGCTTTAACATGGTTTTCATGCAACTATTTATGATGTCGTCAACCCCATGTCTTAGGGTTGCGTCAGCTGTTTGTTCAAAGGAGGTGTTATCGAAAGCTACTTCTGCATTCAAGAAAGCATTCAAAGTTGTTCCCCATTGACGCTTCTATGCTACTGACGAGGTTATGAAATGCAAATTCACATAAATTTCCTGGTATATGCCTGTGTACCAGTTTTGTCATAATAGTCTTTAGACAAAAAGGCATCAGGGTAATGGTTGGGTGTATAATTGTCTCCTTGATTTAGAAATAACAAGTACCTTAATGCATCTCCGCGTCAGTAGTAGAGAGTTGTTGATTAGGTATAACCGATATATTTTTATAATAAACGGTATCAGAAAACATAGATAGATGATAGTCCTGCTGAATTAGTGTAATAGTTAGAAAGGATTTTGCAGCTCAATATACTCAGCTGTGCGTAATTGCTGTTCTAGCCACTATCCAGTGGATCTTTTTGGAAAGTTACATCATTACTCATCTTCCTTTCATTGTTTGTGTAATCTTCTGTCGCTTTTTGTATGTTTTCACATGAAGTTAGGGTCTTTTGACAGAACTACCTACTATTTGGATTGTGTTTTCAAGGTCCCTGCAGAAATTTCTCCATGTCTCTGGTTTCGCTTTTCTTAGATCTGTCCGGCCTTTTTTGCTCTATTGAGCAACCGACTTATTTTTCTCAAATTGGCCAGGTGTTTGCTCCACCATACAACCTTCCTGTTCTTCTGTTTCGTGATTACTTAGCATCTTTTCTCATATGTGGTCAACATGACGTCATTCGTCTATTCCACAATCACTTCAATATCAGAAGGAGTTTGAAATTGAGTTTTACCTTGGGATAACTTATCTTTACATTCGTCCCTATAATTAACCTGATTTGGTATTTCAATATATCATGGTTTCTTTTTCGAAATTTGCCAGTCGCTATGCAATGTGTCTGTGATTGCCCGTTCAATAGCTAGTCTTCAACGCTGAGCTCCGGAAGGTCGCTTAATGGTTATCTCTTTGAGAGTAGGGTTACCTCCTGGAAACTGGTAGTTCCTCTTCAGTCACGTCTGAGTTAGATGTATTCAGCAAAGCATCTCCGTCTTTGCTGAAAGGTTTCGTTATTATAGGAAAACGTCCTTATCGTCCGTATATGTTTACACAGGCCAGGTTGAAAAACCGTCGCCAAGACAGAAGCTCTCTGTTGGTGTGGAAGGCATTTCTACAGCAGGTCGAAGCAGGTGCTCTGGCGTTTCCTCTTAGAAACCGGGCTTCCCCGCTATGCATTCATGCATAATACCACTGGGATTGAGGATTGTTTTTATAGATCAACACTACTCTTGAATTCCAGAATGTACCCAAACTACCGAGGAGTCTTCAAGTGGTTTACGTTATGACTCGTGAGTTGGTCCGTAGTATCGGCTTTCCCAAACACTAGTTTGAGTTTCGTCCTCCAGTGCCTGGTTATTTCCGCTACTAACTAGCCCCACGTAGGAGAACCTCAGGCAAGTTTTATTCGTCTTCCTATCCACCACCTAGAAATGCACTTGGTTGGTACTTAACCCCTCCCGGGCTAATACCTACGTAGCATAATTTTCTTCTACAGTTTGAATCTTTAAATGGTGATCTATTTTCGTAAATCATCTTCTAAAATGGTTATTATAAAGGTATTTAGATATCTGTAAATTCTTGAAAAATGTCTTCTTGCGAATAATACTTATCTTCTCTTGAACTTCGTAAAAGTGACTTGATTTGTGACGTTAGCATCGCCCAAATTAATTTAAAAACGCAATTGGTGCGTTTACATTTTCAGGCAGCTAACTACAGTCCGCTTTAGCGTATTGACCTACAGATCATAGTCCGTTCGAAATACATTGCAGAGCTTGACCTTTCAATGGAGCTAAGCATCCCGATGGTCGCCTAGGTCGCGTAAGAAGATCCCTATCAGGAGTAGAAAAGCGAGCTGCCTCGCCCCTGAAAGTAGAGTTGAGTCAAACTCTGCAACTATCCTTAAAGCCCCAACGGGTGCTTTAAACCTCCCTCACCTGCTGTTCTCTGCAAACCAGAGTTCCCATAGACTGAAGCCGCCCATCCGTGAGTTGACTTGAATTTGACCTACAATGCCAAACCTTCCTCCTGTAGCCATACCAAGCCGGCATTGGTTGTAGACTCCGACTTTCAAGCACCTACCCGCTACCCTTTACTAAGCCAGGTATCGGTTGTGAAATCCCCTGCAGCTTCTCCATGTTCACTAAGTCGGCATCGGTTATGAATTTTGCCTATAGTAATTATCTGCTTATATGGCTCATCCATAGACAAGATACACCGCCTCCTGTATTACCGTTAAGGTGATCCCGTCGTCTCTATCGTTTAAAAAAGGAGATCGCGGCTTCCAGCGGAAACTTGAACCCGCCTAGAAAGCAACTCCACCGCTAAATGCGACCCCCTGTCCGAAAACAACGGGAAACCTTAGCTTGGCATCGACGACAAAAGCAAACAACGACTTCCCTATTATCCGCAGCACCTGTAGCCCTGCTTGTGGGCACAAAGATTCTTCTACTTATTACGAACGCCGCTGAAGTCTAATTTCATAAGCCGACAATTGCATTCGCGTTTCTGGATATTATAAGTAAAGTCGTTTTCGCAGGCCATGTAAACTAGTAAACTATGAAGCTTAAGCACTCTTACCACCCCGCATAACAGGAAAAACCTCCTGAGGGTCCTATTAACTTTCAGCTGGCTGACCTTCATCTGTATGAAAACGGGCAACCTGTTTATTTTTTCTACAAACAGCTCAGAACACTGCTTCAAGTCACGTCGTAGCTAGTTCCTGTGTTTGTCACCACGTAGTGCAACCTGGTTAGAAAATCAAATCAGCTCATGTGGCATCCGTCCACTGAACTGTATTATTAAATTAATAATACAGTTCAGTGCATCCGTCCCGTCCGCAGCGCCACGAGCTGCCTATCGGCCAAGCGTTTGAAATCCGTAGAAATATTTTATTTTCATTTTGTGTACATAGTCTGAAATAATTAGTTTTTTCTTAAAATAATATTATCTGCCGCTGACGAGCCGCAGATAAAGTTATTATCTGTCGCTGACAACTTTATCTGCCGCTGACGAGATATTTTCTTCGAATTTTGTTCACAGAGTTGTAAATAATTTGTAATAAAAGCGTCTGAAGAAAAACTACTATATGTTATTCGGAGCAAAAGTATCTTTATGTGGCTCGGCTGTACTTATCTGCCTCGCAAGCTCGGCAGATAATCCGTCCAACCTCGCCACATAAAATATAACTTTTGCTCCTAATAACATAATATGCTATTATCCGCAAACGTCACAAAAGTGACAACTTATGTGTCTTTATTGACAAGGTAAAAGTTTTACTTGATCTGCCTAAGCAGATAAAATAGCGACTTTTGCGTACTTTATCTGCCTAAGCACACAAAATCGTTGCTCTCTTTCTTTTTTTCTATGTTTGTTCGCTATCTCCTCCGAAGATACTGGACCGATTAAATTGTATGATAGCTTAAAATTTTGATAATTTTTAGACTTAGATCGTAGGCTGGTTTTTATTTTCAAAAAGATTACGAGAAAGTTTTAATTTAAATAAACCTTCAAGCAGCGAATCGGAGCATCTGTCGCCGTGGGTTATGGTGTGACAGCTGCTGTGGCCGTGTGCTATTAGCTCGGGTGATTCAGTATGTTGATATATCATTACAGTAGCGCGTTATTTGAACAACAGAGGTTAGCGCAGGGGTACAGTGCCCGCCAGTCACGCGGGTGGCATGGGTTCGATTCCAAGCCGATGCACCCTTTTTTTTAAATGTATATTAATGAAATCTACCTGAATACGTTTGCGGATAAAATAGTATATGTTATTCGGAGTAAAAGTGATTTTATGTGGCTTAGCTGAATTATTTGTCTCACTAACGTTCGGCTAAATAAACTTCAGCTTCGCCACATAAAGTATCACTTTTAATTCTAATAGCATAATCTACTATTACTTTGATTTGTATATATAAAGAATAATACATGCGTCTCCATGCAGTTCTCTTTTTATGTTCGCTCGATGAGTTAATCGATGATGCTACCTTTAAAAAGCTAGCAGTTGAACAAAGTAATTTGGTTAAATTTAATCTGACCAAAGCAAAAGTGTGTTAAGCCAGAAATATCACAAATTTTAAGTTATTACATGTTGACAAGGTAGACATTTTACTTTATCTGATTGTTGCTACTTGAGTTGACTAATAATCTATACCATAAAATCGGTGGTCGCTTTCTTTTATTTTATTTATTTTTTATTTTATTTAATTCGCACTCAGCCAACAGCCGTTAGGCCAATTATAGGCGTCGCTGTGCAGTTATGAGGACGTCCAACCCCACTAACGACTGTCATGATGTTGTATGACCGCCGGGACCAACTTTTTTCCGTGATAGCCGTACCACGAGGCGCCGAGAGATGCAGCCGTGGAACTCCCATCGAAGTTCTGACCAGAGACAGCGTTGCTTAACTCTGCTGATCGAACGTGGACGCTTGTTCAAGCTACACCACTCGGGACCTTTCTTTGTATATATGCATCTTTGTTCGCCACCTCCTCCGAAGATACTGGAGCGATTAAATTGTATGATAGCTTACAATTCTGCTAATTTTTAGACTTAGATCGTAGGCCGGTTTTTATGAACAACCATTTTACAATAGGGGTCGAGATATTTCGATAAATTGTATTTATCGTCCAATTTGGCTCATATTCAGAATATACGTATGTTAGTTACATGGAAAGGAAATATTTTTACGAAAAAATTAACCCGGTAGGTGGCGCTGGAGTCGAGATATTTATGGTCTGATTTGACTCATATTCAGAAGATGTGTATAAAAAAACAAATTATTTTTGGGCAGAACAACGTTTGCCAGGTCAGCTAGCTGTGACATGTAGCACCTTTTCCCACCGAAGCGTAGCTCGGGTGATTCACTAGTGTGGAATAACCGGATTAATGGTTCAACAATATAATTTACTTATTATTTGTTATTTTCAACCATCGTAACAAGGACAAAGTTAATTGCATATCAAGACATGAAAATTGTCTTTTTTTAAAAGAATGAACATATTGTACGAGGCTATAAGGCGGAGTATTTTTAAGCTTCTGAGTCCAGCAGAATAACTTTCGCCAATAAAGTCAAACTAAAACATACAACCAATTCATAACCTTAAGATTTTGAAAATGTTATTTTGATAATCGTTTAATGAACGAAAATTAATCAGGTCTGTTGAAGAACATTAGGTTTCTAGAGAGTTAACCATTACACGACTAGTATAGTAATAGCAGTCAGGAAAAAATATTTTTGTACGTGTCGTGTAATGGTTAACCTTCTAGACCCAAAATAACCTTGCAAGTTTGACTTTCTTGCTGTTTTCAGGTAAAATTATTTACATTGAGTCAGGATTCTACCTAAATATTGATTCCTACTAAATTATTGTTTTCTAATTTTGTCACTTTTGTTGCAATTTAGGTATTCGTTTAAAAAAAACATAGGTTAATACCCACTACTACTTGGGTTTATCATATTGATTTTTCCGGTTTTTATATCATTGCGTAATTCTATTTAGTTTTTAGTTGTTCTATCGGAATTTCGTCCATTATCTTTGTTCAACTTGTTCAAATATGCCTTCCAAATAATGCATTTTGAGATAATAATAAAAAAAAATACTTAAAGCATGTGTAGCTAATGATATGTCGGCATCATAGTCGTCCCAATTTTATTTAATGGTCGTTTTGATATCTTCCCAAACAATATCATGAAGAAATGCAAGGCTCATATTTTCCAATTACTTACAATTCATCCGCGGCCTTCTTAAAAGCAACCCAGTATAGGTTAGATTCGTCTAAGATTGTAATAGCTCCTTGAGGCTGTTTTTGCAGATACTCGACCGTAATTCCATCTCCAGCTTCTATGCACCACTGATTAATAGTTTCTTCGAAATCTTCTAAATCTACCGTTGGTGCTATCCGACAGTCCACCAACATCTCAAATTCTGGCGGTATCACGTTTACCTGAACTCCTCCCTTAAATATTTTTAAGAATATTACCGCATTGATGCAATGAACCAAAGGATTACCTGTAACTGCGTCACGTTGATAGTAGTAACATCACCAAGGGTTAAACTAGGGTCGCTATTCAATTTTGCATTTTCTTGGACACGGAAGTCATACAATTTATCCATAAGGTGGCGTACCTTTTCAGCAGCAGTGTTGTTCAGCATTAGAGAACCGTGCCCAGATTGTCCCGGAAGACGTATCAGCAAATCTAAATACATAATCAGAATCAAAGGCTAAGTGTAGTAGAATCTGTTGTCGCCATTGGATAGAAACAGTATAAATATAAAAAATGTGTAAACCATTCAACAACCGTTGAACAGGTTAGAAATGTTAGTTTGAATATGCTATTAACCCTTATACTTACTCCAAACAGCTCTTTCTCCATAAAACATATGAAAATTAGGCGTCTCAGAAGGACTACCTTCATCCAAAGCAAAACCAACATTTAATTCTTCAAATTCTTTTGACTTTGAAAACGCCTCCATCCCTTGTACTCCACCGATTTCCTCATCTAAAACTTCTTCGTCACAGTTGCATCGATTACTCGTTAACAATACAGACCTGGCACGAAAGACACATGGACGGTTCTTCTGAGAGTTACTCCTTCTTCCTTCAGTTTTCGAATAGCCTCCAGATATTGAATCCCAACGCTTTTCATATCTTGAATTCCACGAGCGTAAATGTTTCCCTCTTCATCCATCTCAGCACCAAATGGCGGATATGACCAGTCGTCCTATAATAATATTATAAAATCATATACATATAGAAATTAATATTTTTGGTCACCTACTTCAAACACAGGCACTACATCCATATGGCCGTTCAAGAGTATCGTCGGAAGATTAGGTTCGTTGCCTTCCCATGATATAACCACTACTGGTTTTCCAGGAAAGAAATAATATACTTTTATAGGTAATTGCAATGCACTGGCCTGTTTTTCAAGAAATGTAACACAACCAACTGTAAAATTAAATAAAACTTTTATATTAACTACAGGGTGATTAAAAACGTATGGTTCAAACTTAATGGGTGAGGGATGTTACGAGAAGCAAAAAATGTTAATAAACCCATGTGCTATTTCCAACCGTTATCTAGTTACACATGATTTATTTGTTTTTATCATTGTTCTGCTAACTCAATTCATCCAGGGAACAGTTCCAACAAACGCTAATTTGTTGTCACAGAATGTGTTTCAAGCTTGAATTATTGTTGTTTTCTAAGTGTGGTAATGATAGAGCCTTTTTTTCATATTACCACAATTGCACGAGCATTCCCCCTACAGTAGCCATACATTTCTACATATTCACCTACAGCATTTGTAACGTCAAAAAGTATGTTATGTGCTTCGGGCATACAGTACGAGTTGATATATTATTTCTTCGTTTTTACCAAGTGTTGGGCCATTCAAAATGCGCCTTCCAACAAAACTGCAGTATCTCTAAAACAGCAGGTATTTCAAGGCGTCCCAGCTCGAGCGCGTCTAACTTTTGTGCATGCAAAAGACACCATGCAACAAGCGGTACAATTACGCCATCTGCGAGATGCAAAGGATACAGTCTGATGGCACGCAGCTGCACTTAAAACCATTTCGACAACAACGGCGATTCAGAGTTTCGGCCATATCTCAAAGTGGTCACCCGTGGACCCAACGCGAGCAATAGAGATTGGCACAACAAGCCGGAAAGTTCTAAATAAAAACCGAAGTTAGAGATTATACTTTTCTAGACACATGATAATTATGCACTGTACTTCAAAAATACTTCGAATTCCTTCAAGCAGCAGTTAAACCTTAGTTGCGTAAACAGGAGCTATATAACGTAAAGACGGTCTGGCGCTAGGATGTGGTGTATTCAGACATTGCGTGTTGAAGAATTTTCTCAGATTCTAGTTCATGCACCCGGTTACACATTTCGTTCATCTTTGGCACTTATGTCTTGAGCACTAATAACTGGTGCTCTTACCTTAGCATTTTCGCGTAATTAGTAAAATATTGTGTATTCAATGTAAATAACTGTACAAAACTGCTACATAGTTGTATATGTTCGTCTATGCTGATTTATTCTAGTTCTCAAATAAACATATAGGTGTTAGTGTTGTCTATACCGTTAGCACTTAACCTAACCCACACCACACGCTTCAACCCTATTGGTAGGTTATTATCACTTGCTTTCTATCAACCTTCCAATCCTCACGATAAATGTAACACATACAAGCTAAGTAGAGTAACTCGGTTACTTCAGTTTATATGACAAATATGACATAAGATTACTTCAAAACATGGAAGACCGCACATACGGAACACTATACAAATATTTAAAAAAAAATAACATTACAGAATTTTTATTATTTGCTGACATTGGCATCTGCAAAATTTTCAGTGTTTTACAGTTTTATGTCAAAATACAAAAAGAGTTAGGTTAATATTTCTTTATATTGAGCAAGACAGTAGTTAATTGTTAGCATTTAAACGTGTTTGTCATTATGTCAACTCATAAAACTTGAATTTTATTTCTACATTCTGTGTATAATTAAGGTTATACTTTTGTGTTGCAGGCATAAAGGGACATATAATTTTTTGAAAACTGGCTTGCTGGAAATCTACAGAAAAGTGGTTAAAAATTGAATATTAACTTTATTCAAACTTTAAATTTGCTAACAGCCTGTAAATTTGCTGATAAGTTGCTGTACTTAAATTTACTATCCATCTATTGAAAATTGAAAGAAAAGTAATATAACATTTATGCAATTTGCTAAAAATTGACTGCTAACTTACTGATAATTTGGTGTAACTTTACTAAAAAATTTATGAATAAGGGTAAGCTAGTTGAAAGTTTATGGAAAGTTCGCTAGATATTGGATGTAAATTTGCTAACCAATTAAAAATTTTCTGAAATGCGTTGTATACTAAAACTTGCAAATTGTAAGTACAGTAAAAATCGGGTGTAAGTTAACAATAAAAATCTCTAAATTTGCTGAAGATTTGTAGCAAACCGGATATAAGTGTATAGAAAAGTTTTAAAAACGTTTACTGCAAAGTTGCTACAAATTGATCAAAATATTTTCTGTCAATTTCGTAAAGGTTTGCGATAAGTTTTGAGAATATTGCAAATTATCTGAAGAGTTACTGCAAATTCACTGAATGTTTTTGGAAGTTTATCAAAAATATTGCTTTGCTGAAAAGTTTAGCAAATATACCGAAAGCAGAAACAATTCATGCAAACCTGCTAAGGAGTGCTGCTAACGTACTGACGGAGAACATACTTCAAACTTACTGAACTGTTACATATTCTTTGAAAACTCACTAACACTTTGTTGGAAGTCAACCAAGAATTGTTATAAACATACTGAAAATTTGTGGGAAGCTGCTGATTGGCTAAACCTGTCAATAATTTACTGCGAACGTACTCACTAAAAGATTGCAATAATTAAGGAAAGCTAATTTTAAATGCGTTGAAAAATTGTTGCAAATATATAAAGACCGTTTTTCACACACTTCTAGTAAGTTAACAAAAATTGATAGAAACCCGGATGAAGGTTAAATGAAAACATGACAAATATTTGTAGCAAACTTCACGGACGCATTTTCTGCAAACTTGTCATGAAGATATATGGTAAATTCATTGGAAACATCGTGAATTTTAATTTAAAAAATTCTGCATATTTGTTAAAAATTATATCTTACTGTAAAAAAATTTCTAAAAATCTACTACAAACTCACCGATTTACTAATTTTCTTTTTGTAAACTCTTCCTTAATATTTGCTGTCAGCTTAAAAATTTTGCAAAGTTGCTAAATATTTGCTGACAATTTACTGCAAAAAGTTGCTAGAAATTGACAGAAAGATTGCTGTAAAGTTAAGAAAAACTTAATTGTTGAAAAAGGCTTTATTGAAAATTTGCTATAAATTTATCAAATTATTTCCTGTCATTTTGCTGAAGGTTTGCCACAAACTTTAAGAACTTACTCAAATATGGCAAATTCTCCTAAGAGCTATTTTATTTTATTTACTCAAATTTATTTGAAATTTATCAAAAATGGTGCTTTGCTGCAAGTAGAAAGAACAATTTATGCAAATATGTAACAGAAGTGCTAAAAGAAACATACTTCAAACTTACTAAACCGTTAAAAGTTCTTTGACAACTCACTGAAAACTTTCTGAAATGTACCGAATACTTGTAAACATGCTGAATATTTGAAAAAAGCTTCTATCAAAAGTTGTTGCTAATTTACTAAACAGTTATTGCAAATACGTTAAAAATTCGTTGCAAGTAGGTACATAAATCCTTTTTTCTACAGATCTGCAGCTAGTTAATGGAAGTTTATAGGAACGTTGATGAAGATTCAATCAAAACATGATAAATATTTCCAACAATCTTTACAAACACATTTTCTGCAAACTTTTTATCAAGGTGTATGGCAAATTCGCTGAAAATATACTGAATTTTAACAAAAATGGCCTGCACACTTGCTATCGATTTGTTGTTAACTTACTGAAGAGTATCTTAAACTTAGTATTGAAGTTTGTCTAAACAGCTACTGCCATTTCACTGAAAATTTGCTAAAAATTCTTGCTCAAAATTTGTACTCAGCTTATTGAAGGTTGCTAAGAATCCATACAAATTTGTTAAAAATTTGCTATAGATTCACAGAGGAATTACAAAAAATTTACTTGAACGTGCTGAAAAAAACTGGTACTAACTTACCGAAAGTGTTTCTAAAACCTTTTTGTGGCATTTTGTGATTCGTATGTTATCTTTTTTTTTTATTTTGTTAACAATATTAATTAACGAAGATTTTAATTTTGTAGTGCAGTAAAATACCTAGAAAAACAGATAGCTGAAAGCGTACTTTGAATTAAGTGAGTGGTTGCAATTTCTTGCAATGTTGCCGCAGATTTATTGAAAATTTATTGGAGATTTATTAAAAATTTGCTGTAATCCTGCTGAAAATTTCTAACAAACCGGCAGAAAACCTATTGTTAGTTTACTAGGTACTAATATATCGGAATTTTAATAAAAATTTGCTGTAAATGTGTACTAAGTTTGCTGAAAATTTGCTAAAACTGCTTGCTCAAAATTTGCAGTCAGCTTACTGAAAGTTGCTAAATATTTGCTGCTAATTTACTGAAAATTGCTATAAATTCATAAAAGATTTACTGGAAATTTACTTAAAAGTGCTATAAACTTGCTAACAAAAAGTAGTATTAATTTATTGAAAGTGTTTCTGAAACTTTTTTGTGGCATTTTGTAATTCATATCACTTTTTTTGGGTATTTTGTTAAAACAGATTCGCTTCCCGAAACGTTTTAATTTTGTAGCGTAGAAAAAGTACCTAGAAAAACAGCATGAATCACTAAATATGTACTTCGAATTAAGTGAGTGCTTGCAATTCTCTGAAAAATTACCGCATATTTATTGAAAATTTACTGATTTCTTAAGAATATCCTATAATTCTGCTGAACATTTGTACCAAACTCACCGAAAATTTACTACTAATCGGTCGAAACTTTAACAAAAATGTTATAAAAGTGTATGCTAAGCTCGTTGAAAATTTAGAAGAAAATTTATATAAATTACAGGGAAACCTCTGAAAATTTGCTGTAAACTTTGTTACATGTAGAATGCGCCTATTTAAGGTTTACTGGTCAATGAGCGCGGTGTGGTTGAATTTTGGGTCTATGGCGCATAGTTCGAATTTCTCACGTCGCCCTTCTTCGCCTAGAGAGGTTTTTATCTGTAGGCGAAGCGATAAAATTACCGTTTTCCATTATTGCTGCCTCTTTCGTTTGTGCAACGGTTTCGAGCAGTCCAGCTTTCATTTTGGTCGTCTAGAGCAGTGTTTCCCAACCTTTTTTCCTGACGTACCACTTCACAACACAAAAATATTTTGCGTACCACTTAGTTACGTGGAGGTAATTATGGATGGAATATGTTTATTATTTTACTAATCTAACTAACCCCTTTTCCAACCATAAGTATGAAAAATAAAATTCTGTGTAGTGTTATAATATTTTATTAATCGATATGAACAAGCGGAATTCCGCTACGGTAGCGGATTTTCAGCCCGCGTAGCGGCGGCAAGACCTTTTTTAAAGAGAACTAGCGGAATGTGTGTCTACCAAAAATAATAATATTTAAGGATTTTTTTTAAATCACGATTAAGCGAAATTCTTTTAACATTTATTTAACGTACTTACACAATAAATTAGTTAGTCAATTCGCATTATCATGTCGACATCAGTTGCACGAAGGAATGCAATCAGTTAAAAATTTATTTTGTACTTCAAAAGATTTTCACGAGGAATATATTTTTAAAAATATTGCCGTACGAGCCCTTATTATTTTGTGTATTCCACACGGGAATGCTGATGTTGAAAGAATATTGTCTAATATTACATATACTGAAACTAAAAAAGGGAATAAGCTTTCAACATCACTTTTTGAAGCTGTACTGCGAATAAAAGTTGATCTGCATGGCAAGAAGTTGTGTTGCCATAATTGTTGAAATGTATTCTTTAAAAAAATGTGGTTTTGTTCAACAACTAAATTAAAAAAAAAATTCTCGTGTGCAGTCCACGACGTACCACCGCAGTGGCCTCTGCGTACCACTAGTGGTACGCGTACCACAGGTTGGGAAAGACTGGTCTAGAGGTTGGTAGGATTTCTGGGAAGTTATGCTGTGAAATATTGGGTTTGCCCTAGCTATATTAGCGGATTAAAGCATCTATGGTCGACTTTACAAGAGTAATTTATCTGACGCCGATTTGGAGGTGCATCTGGTAGCGAACTGTCGGAATCCATTTTGCACGTGGCTCATCTTTGGAACATGTTCCTTTTAGTTTCGTTTGTAACACGTGTTACGATTTGCAGTATCTTGGGCGTTCCTTTTTAGCTGTTAGTGTGGGGCCCAGATGATCAAGCATATGGTGTCTGCAGGTGGCGTGTTTGACCTATAACTAGAGCAGTTGTTTTTCTAGTCCCTCCTGCTTGAATTCGTAAGTTGCCTGCAGTATTAGCATTTCTGTAGCACTCGAATGTAGAGCCCTATTTTTGGATGCTAGATTTCCTGCAGTAAATAACATTGATCTGGTCCTGTTTCTGCATTGCCGTAGTGGTCGACAATCTGGAGCTATTTATGCCAGGAGATCAACGAAGAAGCCGACTTAATGTTGTGTATTGTAATATCATTTTAGTACTCTTTGAATTTTGAATTGGTGTGCAGTGCTACTGTGCACTCGTGGGGAAGTCCTTCAGACTTTCTCCAGATCTTCTGTGCCTATTTAGTACTCTCGTTATTTTGTTTTTGCTCTACTGTGTTGACAGCAAGTCCTGCTTGGACTCTTTCAGAACCCCGTGGGTTTTACGATTGCTATCGAACTCTTGCCGTCAATTGCAGTTTGCTTAACGATCTCGATCGTACCCTGCAGAATCCATACGAATGGTTAAACTGGTATATTATAAATGTAAATTTGCTAATAATATTATTCGAGTATATGTCTTTTGAGGTGCACCTATGTACACTGCGCTGGCTTTGTATGCAATTTATTATCTGTGATCATTCATTACACACATTGTTTTGTACCATCGTCTTCTTTATGTTACTGCTAACTAATTTGTTGTTCCTGTTATGATATTTTTATAAATATGGTTGTTTTCGGTTGTTCATTGAATCAGAAAAATCAATTTAGCTTTATTTGTTAACACTCTTGGTGGAAGCACTTAATATACTTCGTTGCTTAAACACAGTATTTTTTTAATAATACCACACACATCATCTATACTTGGTTTTTGCGTAAGACTATTAAGACGAATTTCAACATCTTTTATATAGTTTTTTCCAACATCCTGATTATGTAATTTTTTGGATAACCTAACCAAAATCTGCACTAATGCTATCTATCTTTTGACGAATTGTTGTATCTACGAGCAAACTATCTGTGTCACAATTGGGTCGTCGGCAAGTATACGTATGCTAGTATTAACAACCCTCCTTTTCAGTTCTTTAAAATGTGGTAAATTTAGTTTACTCCTATTTCTAGTGCCCAGAAGAGACAAGTCCACTTGTGGATGTTTTTGTGTTCCTCAAATCAAATAATCTTGAGTAAATGCTATTGACCTAAGCCACCTGTGTATTTTCCTGCAATTTCCTTAATATTCTGCCCTTTTCCTGTTCTTGCACTAAGATCACGCAAAACTACTACTGCACTGTAATTAAGACAAGCCTCACGGACTGTTTGTAGGTCACTATAAAATATGTTTTTTGTGTTTTATCCGCACATTCGGTTAATAAATGTTGTATTGAAAAAGTCACCGTGTATTAGTAATTTACAAATGTGCCTGAAAACCTGCATTTACTATTTCATCTAATTTTCCCGCGTGTAACATGGTGCTTTGTCCCAAGTACAAATATTTATATAATATGCAAGCTGTATTATAATATAACCAACAACTGAAAACTGTATACCCAATACTACCTAAAGAACAATACTAACGCTTTCTGACATCACGGGGTAGATTATCGATTATAATTAATTGAGCTTTTTGTAATAGACAAGACACTTGGTACCTTCGTTAGTGCTTGGTAGTGTGCGTGCAAGTTTCTTACTATTAGTTTCGCTCTAATAAACACGTAAATTACAGTCACAGGTCGTTTAATTGTTGGCGTAATCGTGAGTTGCTAGTGTTTTAAAACACTTGTCGGTGAATAAAGTAAATATAGTGTATTGCAATTACATTCCATATTTGTGGAAGTGTTTCTAAATAGACATTTTTTCTATATAGATAAATGTTTAATTCCCGAATGCCGAGACAATAATTGTACAATAACCATTATTTGACTACTCCAATAGAAGACAATTACAGATTAATCAAATATTTAAGTCGTGGGAGCTCATTGTACCCACCTAACGTTGAATTATGTTCTATTCAAAGAATTACTTGAGTATTATGAAAAACAATTTTTAATAACAAACGAAATTTTATGTTGCAGCTAGTTTTAAAATTTCTTACATGAGAGGATTATTTAGTTCATTTATTGGGTGTCAATATCATAGGGAGGGAAGGATATCAAAAATTTATTTTTTAGCCAATACTTTGATTAAAATTTATTGTGGTAAAATAGGAAATAAAAGTCGAAGACTAAGTAGGCTAACAAATAATTGGGTCTAGGACAACTCGGCGCGGGGCCAGCTCGGCGCCGGGACAACTCGGCCCGGAGCCATCTCGGCGCCAGCCAACTCGGCGCGAGGCCATCTCGGCGCCGAATTTAAATTCGCAAACTACAGTGTGCACTACGTAAGAAAATTATTATAAACAAATAATAAATAAAGTGATCGCCAAAAGCTGGCATCAAATGAAAAAAAATTATTTAGAATTTCTTGGAAAATCAAACACTAACGACCAGAGGTAAGTGCAAAGTGATTATAAATGGGCCAAACAAAAGTTGTCACATGACTCCGTTATCAGTAAAATTTTACATTTTTTTAAAATAATTACGAAACATGCACTGAAATTTATTATGAAATAAAAAACTTTGTTAAAAATATTTGTTTTTTCCATAGCAGTTTTTGTTAAAAGTAACATTCTTTGATATGGGACCTAAACATAAAAGAAAATGTGAGAGGTCAAAGTTGGCAGAGGATTTTGAAATTTTGGTATAGGAGCCTACATGTTGATTCTAACAATTTTTCTTAATAACTTTTTGTCGTATTTTCTACATAAAAAGCACGCTACTCTACAGTAAAATAGGTTTTTTGAAAACTTCTAAAGCATACTTGATTTTTTACCTTTTACAAGAGTCGTTTCACCTATCCGGGGACACACTGTATACAGGGTGTCCGGAAAATACGTGTACAACGAAAGACCACAAGTTCCTTGGCCCAAAGTATGATGATTTAACTCAACTTACCTATACAGGGTGTCAGGAAAGTCAACCGTGTCACTTCTGGAGATACTAGGGGGCGCTATATGGAGTCGAAAAGTTTTAATCCATTTTTGGCTTAGAAGCATAGTTTTCGTAAAAACGAATGTTGAAAATGAAAAAGAAAAAGTTGTGAGCTGCTGTACTTTGTCTTAAATTGGGGGCTTGACGCAGTGTCTTGAGATAGGCTGGGAAAACAATTGTCACATATATCGTCTACATACATAATTTATTAGCTTTTAGAACACTTTTAAAAGGGAGTTTGATAATTTTAAGTCCAACAATGAAGACAAAATATCGACGTACTCACAAACCCAACAGCACCAGAACACCATACACAAAAAACATATCAGCATACTCCTGCACGGTGTATATTTTTACTACAAAAGTCAAACACGCAATTATTTATTACATTGACATTAATTGACAAAAAAACATCAAAAACACAAAAATGCAGTAGGTACCATACAGCGGTTCACACAATTTGCGGTACCAATTTCAACAGTGAATTCTGAAGAAATTATGCTTCTAAGCCAAAAATGGATTAGGACTTTTCGACTCCATATAGCATCCCCTAGCATCTCCAAAAGTGCCACGGTTGACTTTCCTGACACCCTGTATACAAAGTTGCCTAGTTTAGCCGCTAGCGGTCTTCAAAAATTATTAGCATTTTTAATTTTTTTCAAGTAAGTCGAAAAATCTTTGATAGATTTTATTCATGTTTTGGCCATGCGTTTGTACCAGTAAACTACAGCATTTTGTGGAATAAACCTTAATTTCGAAAATTACAGGGTGTTTAAAAACGTCACAATAAATTATCCATCCATATTTTTTTAACCACCTGTATAATCACTACCAATGTTTTTTTGTGAATAGCTGCTTTAATTTAAAAGCTATTTCCGCTCTTACAAAATTTTAGTTGGGTAAACGGTTTAGCCACAAAAAATAGTTTCTAAATTTCTACAAGCCTGAATCAGTAACTGTTACTTAACACTAGGCTTTTAGGAATTTTGAAAATATTTTTTTGTGGCTAAACCGTTCACCCAACTAAAAGAGAGGAAATAGCTTCTAAATTAAAGTAAAATTGTAGTGACTATTCAACTCACTTGTCATCTACCAAAAACTGACCAATAAAAATACAAGATTTGATGTCTTTGAGCCAATAAAAAAGAACTAAATTGACAATTTTCACTAGTGAAAATAATCGACAATTTTCACTAGTGGTATAGTGAATATTTTTTGACAATTTTCACTAGTGAAAATAATCGACAATTTACTAGTGGTATAGTGAATATTTTAAACAAATTTGATTTTTATTAGAAAAAGGCAGTATTAGTGTTCTATTACTATAGAGATTGCGTACTTTCGTGCTAGATTTACTGAAAACTAATTTGAAAAAGTAGTTTGGTTCATTGAATAGTCTCTCGAATACCATTCTTAGTCAAAGTTAAGTAGAATATTTTTGCGATGGTATCACTACTCATGTCCATTGCGCTTAGGATTAGTACTCGTCCTAGCGCACTCGTCCTAATCGATACTAAGCGCAATGGACATTCGTGATACCACGGCAAAAATATTCGACATAACTTTGACTACTCATGGTATTATAAGTGATTATTCAGGGGGTTGAAGCATTTAAAAAAGTTAATCATTTTTAAAGCCCTCTAGCGACTAAACTAAGCAACTTTGTATATATGTAAGTTGAGTTAAATTATAATATTTTGGGCAAAGGAACTTGTGGTCTTCCGTTGTACACGTATTTTCTGGACACCCTGTATACAGGGTAATTTTTAAGTTGAATCTTTCCTTTTACCAGAATAAAGCTAAATAAAGTAAGCTTTTTTTCATTTACCACTTTTGAGAAATATCAAAACTAACGGAGGTACAGGGTGTTAAAGTTTCAAATTAAAAACTAAACTTTGGCGCAAAGGCGGCTGAACAATTTTATTTTTGTTAACTCTGATCTGTCAACTAGTTTTCCATTGCAATTTTCTTAATGTTATTGCTGCAATAATGGCTCATGTTTATGAAAATAATGAATGAGTGAATATGTTTATTATTTACTGGGAGTGTCGTCAAAATGCCGCTGCCGCATCGCTGTTATACGCGGAATGTGTGTGTAGAAGCGAATGCTGATAATTTTGAACATTTAAGTTAGATTAAGTTTAGTTTAATTTTCGTTAAGTAATTTTAGTTCATACTTTGAAACTTTAACACCTTGTACCTCCGTTAGTTTTGATATTTCACAAAAGTCGTAAATGGCTTACTTTTTTAGCTTTATGTCCTGGCAAAAGGAAAGAATCAACTTAAAAATCACCCTGTATATACAGTGTGTCCCCGGATAGGTGAAACGACTCTTGTAAGTGGTAAAAAATTCTCGATTTAAATTTTTATTTTTTGGGGTTCAGCCCTGCTTGGTTAAAGGCGAATTTCTAACAGCATTTCAGTTTTGAAAAATCAAGTATGTCTTGAAAGTTTTCAAAAAAACTATTTTTTGTACTCATGACTTCAAAATTCATATTTCCCGGTCATTCCCGATCCGCCGAAAGTTACTTTTCCCGCACTGCGGTGATTTTACTTTTCAACAAAAACTAGGGGAATTGTGGTTTTTGTAGATTTTTATAATAAACGGGGCCGCGCCCGCTATTGCGCGGTCTATTCTATTCAATTTACCACCATTTTTAGGCCTATTACGTTGACCCATTTCCAAGAGGGAGCTCGGGGCTCCGCCTATCTCCAAAGGAGACCTTGGGGCTTCGCCCCTCTCCAAGCGGCCCTCGGGGCTCTGCTCCTCTCCAAGGGGGCCCTCGTAGCTCCGATCATTTCCAAGCGGGCCCTCGGGGATCCGCCCCTCTCCAAGGGGTCCTTCAGGGCTCCGCTCTTCTCCAAGGGAGCCCTCGGGGATCCGCCCCTCTTCAAGGGGGCCCTAGGGGCTTCACCCCTCTCCAAAGCGGCCCTCGGGGCTCCGCCCATCTCTAAGGGGACCTTTGGGGCTCCGCCCCTCTCCAAGGGGGCCTTCGAGGCTCCGCCCATTTCCAAGCGGGCCGTTGGGGCTGCGCCCCTCTCCAAGGAGTCCTTCAGGGCCCCGCTCCTCTCCAAGGGGGCTCTCGGGGCTCCGCCCCTCTCTAAGGGGGCTCTAGGTGCTTCGCCCTTCTCCAAGGCGGCCCTCGGGGCTCCGCCCATCTCTAAAGGGGCCGTCGGGGTTCTGCCCCTCTCCAAGGGGGCCCTCGGGACACACACGTCTGGATCGTTCTCCTTTATTATATAGAGGATTGTCCCTCGTTGGTTTAATTGCGCCTGCAAACACCAGAGGCGCTGTAAACGTCGACAAAAACTGACAGGTGCTTAGGATAGGTATAAAAGTTTAGTGATTTGTGTTGTCAACTCAGTAAATTAGTACAACACTAAAAAATAATATTTTTATTTTTTAAAGTATTTTCAGTTATTCGTTACAAAAAACATTGCACCTAACTCCTTCGGGAAGAATTTTCCCGAATTCGCACTACATGCAGCACTCCCTTCGGTCGTGCTGCAAACAAAGTGTTCATTCGGAAAAATTACGAACTTGTTAGGTAAATAACTATTACTGTAGAGTAGCGTGTCTTTTATGTAGCAAATACGACAAAAAGTTATTAAGAGAAGTTGTTTAGAATCAACATCTAGGTTCCTATACCAAATTTCAAAATCCTCTGCCAACTTTGATCGCTCACATTATTTTTTATGTTTAGGTCCCATATCAAAAAATTTTACTTTTAACAAAGACGGCTATGGAAAAACAAAAATGTTTCAAAAAGTTTTTTATTCCATGATAAAACAAAATTGTTAAAAATAAAATTCTTTGATTTGGAAAATAAATATTAAAGAAATATTTGTCATATAAAAAGCACTTTACTTGGAAAATGGCGTTTTTCAAAATTGTGTAAATCCAAAAAGTGCTATTTTTCGGAATTTAAGCAAGATTTCAATGAGATTTTTTATTGTGTGGTAGTTTTAGCTGACTGAACAATCTCAAGGCCAGAAAACTTTTTTTCGTAAAATGTGTCTATCTTGACTAGTAAATGCATGCTTCCTAATTATTTTAAAAAAAACGTAAAATTTTACTGATAACGGAAGTCATGTGACAACTTTTGTTTGGCTCATTTGTAATCACTTTGAAACCACCTCTGGTCGTCAGTGTTTGATTTTCCAAAAAATTTTCAATAATTTTTTTTTCATTTGATGACAGCTTTTTGGCGATCACTTTATTTATAATTTTTTTATAATAATGTTCTTACGTAGTGCACAATGTAGTTTGAAAATTTGAATTCGGCGCCGAGATGGCCTCGCTCCGAGTTGTCCCGGCGCCGAGCTGGCCCCGCTCCGAGATGGCGGCGCAGAAGTGGCGGCGCCTAGATGGCGGCGCCGAGTTGTCCGGCTTCGCAAATAATTCAACCAAATTTCGAGTTTTATATTTATAACGCTACCTATACTAAAATTCAATATTATAGTTTTTACTGTGAAGCTTGTTCCATTAAAAAGAAGCGAATTAATACTATTAAAGGTTCAATTCACGATTGATAACCCCGTTCCCACGGAAAGCCCTTATTTTTAAGGTTAGAAACGTTCTGAGCCTATGCGATTTAATCGACTTTCTACTTACCTCTGTTGAGGTCACGCCGGAGAGCGGCAGCCTTGTTCTTCAGGTGATATTGTTCCACCTCAGCAGAATTGCTTTTCTTTTTTCTTTTTGCCTGCCTTGTTTTTCTGCTAGGTATTTTAGTTCCCCAAGATTCACTTATAGTGTCTTAGTGTTATAATCTATCTTTTATGCCTTTATTTTTAACACGGTGCAATTCCACTCTTAATTTTTCTTATTTCTTCACCTTACTTTTTTATTGTTCCCTAATTTCGGTGTTATTATCATATTTCTCTTTTTATTATCCCGATTCTCCGTTTTACATGTTTTTATTTTTTCTATTATTTATTTCCATTGCGTTTTTAGTCGACGACATGCTGATTGCTTTGATTTTTCTGAATCTCTTTCGCTTTTATCAATTAAAATTAATTGAAGCCGTATTTGTGCATAGGAAGCTGAGGAGTTCGCGCATATACAATGTGTGTCACCTCGGCCATTTTTATAAATTCACAACTTTTATTGTACTTTCTCAAGCAATCAACGGCTCATGGAACTATACAACTTGTGTGAAGACATCAACCGCTTTGGCCTAAATGATAGTAGTTAAGCGATCGTGTAACTAGCCCGTCAGAATTGCAAACAGAAAAATCGCCGGACTGCCCGACCTGAGGTCTTGAGTTCGAATCTCGGTCCCGGAGAGATTTTTAAAAGGTATCGAAAATGCGGATATACATTTATATTCCTTGTCACCTTTAAATCTGAAATCCCGCATTATCGTTGCTCTCTACTCCAACCGCGATTTCTGCCAACGGTATTGAAAAATTATCGACTCGTTTTTAAATAGAATTCCCCCGCCTAGGTTTCACAATAATTATATGACAAACGACTTCCAGGATTGGACCGTGCCATTCGCCCGGGCGAAACGTTGAGTTCTTCGACCTCAACAATGACACAGTAACTATGAAAATTCATCACTTAATTAATCTTTTTTTGTAGATCAACAATAACCTATACTCTTTAGATGCATTATGTGAAACAAAAAATATCTATTGATCTAACAAAACATTACTGTCTGTGATTCAGCTAACTTATTTTTTGAATAATTTTTAGGTTTTTAAGCCAAAACGTTGATTATAAAATTTTCATTTAAGCATGTTTTTTGTCAATAAATTAATAAAAATAATTTTGTTGTAACAGATTTTAGTATCTAAAAATTTACTAAGACGTTTCGCTAATTATAATAGCTTCATCAGTTATACAAGAAAAAACAGTTTTAATTAACATTTTAAATGTCTGAAGAACAAAGGAATATTATATTACCGAACAAATTATGATTCCATGAACCTATATACTTACATTTAGGTAGGTTTGTTATTTTTTAATAGATTATCTAAAGTTTTTTAACATTGTTTAATGACCAGGTAAATCAATTTTTCACCAAGAAAAATCAGCTGTCAAGGTAAAGAACATTTCCAATTTTACCCGATAATTTTGTAAGTAAGTTCAAAACTTTATTCGATAATTTAACTGGTGTCATTGTCAACCAATGGCATTCCTCAATTCAAAAATAAACTACCAATCGAACGATTATTTTAGTGACAATAATTCGAGGAGCTTTATTTCAGGAACATTTTTTTCTGTAACAATTATTGTAGTGACAATATTTCGAGGAGTTTTATTTCAGCGACAATTTTTTCTGTAACTATTTTTTAATGAAAAGTTAAATTGTCAAGACGAATAGGACTCTAGGTCGAAATATTGCAGACAATTTTTGCTCTTCAGATTGTCTCGTTTCTGTTGCTTTAGAAAATAACGACTCGTGCAAGCACTAGTCGTTATTTTCGTCGCCGCAGAAACTCGTATCTGAATCGCAAAAATTATTGTCGGCAATATTTTGACCTCTCGTCCTATTATTACTGAATATTTTTTCTGGAGCTGGTTTTGAGATTTCACAAAAACAATATGATTTTGAAGAAAATTGCGGGCCACAGGCATTGTTAATTACAGCAATGTTTATTGTAATGTAAGTATTGAAAACGATTATTATAAAGAACATTTTACAAGAAAGTAATCAAAGCTTCTATTAGTATCACATTAACGCTGCTTCTAATAGCATCTACAAATACATGTAACGAAACAAAGGTAAATAAAAATCTAACTTACCATAGTCAGGTTCCGGATGCACAGAAAGGATTTGTAAATATTCTCGTAAATTATCAACTGCTTTGCTTTCTGCTGTAGCCATTGTTGACAATAATTTTTTAAATCGAAGTGTCTGATTCTTTAGTGACACTGGCTAATACCTAAGTATAGTAAAGCGAATATATATGGGCCACCTTCTTATCTGTGCCCGTTTAGTTATTTGTTGTTCGATAGTGGCGGCAACATCAAAGTATTGTCCGCAGACACTTACTTTAACTAACATTTTAATAAACAAAGAGTGCAAAGCTTTATTGTCAATGACTCGATTTCCATTTAAAATAATCGAACAATAGATGAATAATGATCGCAAGTCCACGTAAGTGCCTACGCCTCTTTAGTTTTGTAATCAGCGGCCATATACTTTGATTAAGGATGACAAATCTGGTGTGATACACGCACAAAACTCCTTTTACAGTGATCTTATAATTAGTCAAATATTTGATTTTTAATTTTTAAGTATTTGTCAAAATTTTTCAAAAATTACAAATTCCACAAGGGCGAGACATACTTACCGATAATTTTGCACATGCCAAGGGTCGAGTGCTGGTTGCAATGAAAACTGTCCCGAGCGAGGGTTGCCGAGGGCAGTTTTCTAAGGACAACCAGCGCGACGACTCTTGGCACGGGCAAAATTATATATAAGCGTGTTGCCCGCGTTTATATTTTGGAGATTATTGCGCGAAACCCGTATACGAATTATGATTTAAAATTGATCTAACAATGCCAAAAAACTCAAATTGCTTGTTTCTTGCATTTCTATTTCTAATTGTGACACCATCCACGGAGTCGATAATCATCCCTAGGGCGCTTATCGCTTGGTAAGCAGCCCACGGGCGCTTATCAGGTAATCAGTTCGGGATTGGTCGATTTTCAAAAAATGGATGGTTTTCATTGGCTGATATCAGTCATGTGACAGTTATGTGTAATAATCTCTAGACTTTTAAGCTGAATTGAAAAATTCAATAATATACCGGGTGTTGTATTTAAAATATGAGTTAATAAAAAAAAAGGAGAAGAAACCCATTTTAGAGGTATTTAACTTGAAAATCACCTATCTCACATCAATGCACATTAAAAATGTAAATTTTGAAAAAAATCTTTATAGCCGTTTTTGAAAAAATAAAAAAAAATCACAAGATTAAACACCATACTTCTAGTTATGCGATTTTCTTCAAAAGCTTTCTGTCGCATCTAGATAGTGCATAAAACTTATATATGAAGTTTCAACGCCATACCTCTTTTCGTATTTGAGAGATATTCTGTTCATACACAGACACACAGACTGACACACAGACCAATGAAAAAAAATGTTTTTTTGGGATCAGGCGACTTTAAAACGTGGAGATCTGTTGAAAACTCAATTTCAAATTTTTGGGGTGGCATTATGCTAAATTCGCCCTTACATAATTACATTTGAGTTAGACACTAATAGGCTTATTCTCTAAAAATCTGTTGAAGTCTATAACATCTTACATTCTATAGCTAATAGAGCTCTGTAAGTTGATACCTTAAAGTCTTTATAGAATCATAAGAAAAGTTGTATTCTCTAAGCGCCTCTGTAAACATTTGAGTTAAAGGACAAAAATTGCCAAAGCACGGCCTGCTGAATTGTGTGACAAATGTCACTTGACGTTTGTCACACAATTCAGCAGGCCGTGGCCAAAGTGCACATTTTTTTCAAGCAGGCACTGAGTTTTTAAACGTCAAATAATGTTTAAAGTTTCTGACAAAAGTGTTTGACGTTTGAAATAGCAATGGAAGTGAATGATGTTAAAAGAAAACGAAAAAGGAGTGCCAATACCAGTAGTGACCAAACTGAAGAATATTTGAAACTAATGGAATGTGATGAAACATTTCGTACACATACTTTGAACCCATCTATTTCTCCAGACTACATTGAAACCAGTTGGGAAAATCTCGCAAAAAAATTAAATTCTTGCGATAGTGGACCCGTATTATCAACTAAAGAATGGATGAAAGTATGTATGAACAATTTATTTCATCAAAGCATATAGTAAATAATAATTTGTAGAGATTTAACGACTGGAAAAACAATACCAGAGCTAAATACAGACGAATTGTGGAAAATAGAATGAAAACTGGTGGTGGTGAAGGGGATAGTATAAAATTAACTCCACAAGAGGACAGAGGACTTGCAGCATGGGGAAAAGTTGCTGTAACCGGATCATCTCAAGTCCCAGTAGTGGGGGGTTTACAATTATATTTGGAAGCGGTTCCTGAAAAATCCTCGTGCTTAACACCAACACCTGAAAGTGATCTGGTACAGGCGACTTCTCTACAATCGGAAATCGATAAAACCCTGCGAGTATTTGAAGAAGAAAATTTTCCGGAACAAAAAAAACGAGTTTATCCGAGCGAAAAAAATAATGGAAAGGAAATAACTGAAACAAGAACATGCAGGAGAGCAGCAAAAAATCGGCCTATAAAAGAAAGCCGGTCTGTGAAAATGATAGGTGAAGAATTACTTTTAGAGTATAGAAACAATAATAAGAACCAAGAGTACCTAAAACTAGAAGAAAAAAAAGTTGGAATTGGAGGTCGCTAAGTTTAAATTTGAGGTGGCGAAATATAAATTTGAGAATCCCACTTTTTCCTTTAATATAGAATTACCATTTTAATATACATATTTTTATAGTTACAACTTTTATTGTTTAATGAAATGCTTAATTGGAGTTTTCGGCAAAAGTTTAGTATACTAACCATGCGCAATAACATAGTAGTTTTGCAGCGTTTCTCAATCAACAGCCTCACATTACTGCGAGTATCGAACAAACCGTGACTCCTATTATAGGACAATAAGAGGTGGGCGCTAAATTTATATCGCAATTTAAAAAATCAAGGTTGCAACTAACCTAAAAAAGCTAGAAGGACACATAGCATCTTTGAACTACCTCGTCAGACCTCGTATTGTTAAATTCCCAACTTGCTGGAAAAAAGCTAAAAGTATATTTTGAGGAGTACTGGTCAATGCATGCGTGTATGTAGTGGTCTACTATACCAAACATTAGCCGAGTTTTCTTAATTATAAAGTAAATTAATGTTAATAAAAAAAGTTTAGCCCACAAACTAATTATATTTATGTTAAACATTATTTCGCCTAATATAATTTTCCCTGGCAAGTCTTCCTTGTCGCAATAAGTTTGCGTCATAGTTTCCACCGTTGCCATTTTCATCAAAGTTATCAACATCGTAGGCTATGTTGTCTTCATCAAACTCGATGTTTGCCCAAATTGCGATGTTGTGAAGAACAGCACTAGCATATACCAGAAATGCTGCATCTGCAGGATGATAATGTAAGACTCTATGCTACAGCAAAGCTCGCCAACGTCCTTTTAAAATGCCAAAAATTCTTTCTATTACGTTCCTTGTTGATCGTAAGAGTTGATTAAATCTAGCCTCCGGAGTGCCATTGACAACAACAGAAAAAGGAGTAAACAGCCAAGGTTCAAGACCATACCCACTATCGCCTATTAATATAGGTGTGGTGTCTCCGTTATCATGTTCTTCTCTTAAATAGTTTCGAAGATGCTGGATCCTCCATATGGCTGAGTCGTGTACTGATCCGGGAAATTGTGCATCACACGCTAAAATTCTTCCTTCCGAATCACCAACCATCATTACATTGAGACTGTAAAATCCTTTCCTATTTATGTAGACGTGAGGAGGATGCTCATTATCAGTGACTGGTGGGCAAACTATAGCGACATGTGAGCCATCAATACAACCCAGAAACCCTCGGAAGTTACATTTTTCGTAAAATTTTTGTTTTACTTTTGCTTTCTGTTCTGGCGTAGTAGGGAATTTTATCCATTCGGGCATCAACACCTCTACAATAAGCCTAGAGATTTCTGCGATAGAACGACTTATACACGGTTGACTCATTGCTATCCAGGAACATCCACCTACTGCGTGCTGATAGGAACCCTTGGCCAAAAAATGTAAAGTAGCTAGAACCTTCAAATAGTAATTTTATTATATTTATCAACATCATTCCTTAAAATTTTACATACTCTTAAATAAAATGGTAAACGCGTACATCTAACACTTGCGGTGGCATGTGGACTTAACCAATCAATTAAATCTCTGGTTAATTCCTTGTACAGTCTGAAATTGTCTTGAAACTCTTTTTCTGGCATCTCAAAGGGATTTAGTACATCCCTAAGATGTCTTCTATGAAGTCTCATGTAATTTCTGAAACAAAATGTTAAGATTTTCTCAAAAATATTACTACAATAGTACCTTACCTTCTTTCTTCTTCATTTAACAGATATATTGCAATTGGTGCAATATTGTTGTAATTCATAATTATTTATCTATTGTAAACCACAATAAATTCTGTTGTAAACTACAACATTCCAATAATTATAAGAAAACAAAACATCTAACACTGGAGGACTGACATTGTTACCATGACAACATATCGTTACAGTAGCTATACACGTCTTTATGGTCGGTTATTTTCTCGCCATAACTTTACAGGGGCTTTAGCTTATGGAATATTAGGTATAGAGAAATATTTCCTAATAGAATTTGAATTAACTTATAGTCTATAGCTTAAAGAGATATAGCGCTATAGCGTTACATTTTTTCTTACAGAATAGCACCATATGTTAAGATTAAACAATATTAATTACTAACGACCATTCTCAATATAGTCTAGTGTTTATTATGTTATAGTTAGGATTTCCAACAATACTAATTAATTATTACAATGAGCTTATGCTACATTATATTTCTATTCTCAAAAAACCCCGCTGTCAAAGGAGTTAATGTTGATATTATCAGACTCTCATTTGATCATAGTTTGACAGGACCGCGTCGTCTGTTAGAGTATTAGAGCACAACAGCCAGTGCCCTTGGGCGCCAGGCACTTTGGGGCGTCACAATGCCTCAACATTTAAACATGTATATGTAGAATATAGAATATTATGCTGTATTGTACTTATTTAACAACTTAAATATGAATTATACAAAGACCTGTTGTCATTCATCGATTACACTTACAGAAAATGCACACTTCATTATTAAATACAATCCAAACATTATTCAATTATAAAAATTACCACAAAGTCTTCATAATACCTCAACGTAATATCTGACGAAGAGTATGCCCGCAGTTCGAGCATCTGATTTGAGCCACCTCTCAATCGCACGTGTGAAATCACTGGCTCCACATCATCCGAACTAAATGTACATGTTAATACATAGTAAAAACCAGCTTCTTGAAGTTAACATTTTATATATTGTTATGATACATGATATGGACAGAGATCATAATAAAGGAATGTTGAAAATTGAACGAATAAATTTGGACAGTTACAGAAATTGAGTCTTAATAGATATAAAATTTTAACATTACTTGATTAAAATCAACTCTGGTTGCATTATTCATTGGGATTCATAAAATACTGGTAGACTGATTTGAATGCATTGAAATTAATAATTAAGGAAATAAAATTCAAACTAAGGTTACATCGACAATTGTGTTTGTTAAGAAAATGATGTATTGTTATTATTATTTAAATTAATTAAATAGTGTGCATAAATAATGGTTTCTAGTAGATAAAAAAATTTTTTTTATAAAACAGTTACCAAATAAGTACTCATAAATGCAGATGTAATAAAATTTATGGAAAATTAAATATTGAAAATTAAATGGAATTTCTGCATAAATTATTTAAATAAAATATGGTATTGTGAATAGTAACACAAAAAGCAAAGAAAAACAGTTATTGTAATATTGGTTTACAAAAATTAATAATCATCGATGGAAAATGGATTTATTGTATTAAACTACAAATAATAAGAAGTAATTTCATATTGGTTGTGTGAAGAATTGGATCGATACTTGGTACAGCGAGTTTGAGCCGTCAGCGTACTTGAAATAAATGGGAAAAAGTTAATATTTGAAAATATAACAGAAGGAGAGTAACTTACCAGGACAATAGATCGTGTGAAGAGCAGATTTAGGGATTTGCCAGTACCAGATAGCAGGATTGTGGACTGCAGCAGTAACCAGGACGAGGTTTTTGGAGGCAGATGAGTTGTTTGGACGTGAACGAGCAAGTAGGATGTTGACGGGAATTGGATTGATGGTACAGGCATACAAGAGGAGCCAGTAGCTGTGATGGTTGTACCAGAAAGAGCAGTAGCAGCTAGGAAAAGTGTTCTTTTTTCAGTAACTTGCAGGGCTAAACGTAGGAGCTTGTTGTGACGTCTGACACTAGTAGAAGCAGGAGTTTGGAGCTTGCATCAGTTGACAGGACCAAGGAAGGGTTAGCTGTTGGGTGGTTTGGATGTTGTAATCTGTTCAAGAAAGGCGTTAGTGGTGAGTGTTGTTCGTGGTAAGGACATAAGCAATAGAAAACAGGTTTGTTAGATTAAGTTGACATTAAAGTTTTGAATACTGTCAATTTTGAAAGTAATTAACAACAACTGAAGCAATAATTATCGAGAAAAGTCAATAAATAGTAAACGTCAAATGTAAAAGCACAAGTGTCAGTATACCTTAGTGTAGAAAATTTGAAAAGTAAACTTTGACATTTAAACATTAAATTAATTCAAAGAATTTGAGGTTATAAAGTTTCATTGCTACAGTAAATAGCATACTAGATTTGATGAACCCAGCCCAAAGAGATAAGAGGTCTTGATTATATTAAATATCATTGAAATATAAAAGAAATACTTTGAAGGCATAGTTTTCTTAATAGGGGCTATATAGCACAATTTTGGCGCCCTTTTTATTTCAATTTCAATTTCTGTAACTGTCCAAATTTATTCATTCAATTTTCAACATTCCTTTATTATGATCTCTGTCCATATCATGTATCATAACACAATTCCCCAATGAAGGAAAAGATTTAAATAAACTTGTTTTAGTTCAAATCTCTTTTCTGTATTCCCCTTTTATTCATACATTGTTTTGTATCCCATGTTACTTTCAATATTTTATTCTATTAACAATTAATCTTTATTTTATTCAACTCACTATGGAAACAACACATTAAATCTGTTTAACAAACAACAACCTTAATATCAAAATATTTACATGTCTCTATTTACAAATTTCAAATATTTAAATTCTGCTATATTTAATATGAATCATCACATTCTTTTACCATGCTAAGGTTCTTCGAAAATTATTATTAATTATTCAAATATTCCAATCTTTAATATTATTTTACTTCTTTAAGGATTCCTTCTTCAATCATATACGTTTTACTATTAAATTCTTAAGATTCGTTTATAAAATTCTTTGAATGTTATCTTCTACTTAACCTGCTTCCTTATTAATCATTTTTAACACCTCTTGTTATTCATTCTTAATATCATACTTTCAAAATGTAAATTCTTCTTCTTTAATTATCCTTTTCATTCAACAATTACCTACTTTGGGTACAATTATATATCAAATTCATTATTATTATTTCATAATTATTTATTATACCTTCAATCCACTTTTAAATCGTCTCTGGCTCTTTTTAGCTCAGCAACAATTATTTTTCTTGGCAGCCCACTTTAGGTACTGAAACCAAGTTTCAATAACACCTTATTGTTGAATTATTATTCATTTCTCATTACAATATTCACATTTCAAAATAATCAATATAAAACTCTAACATCTCGTTTATATTTTCTGTCACTTTTAACATTTAACATTCTGCTTGTAATATGCATTTTCCTTTTTATTTAGTGATAACAAATCTTTTCATTTACTTTCATTCCGTTTGCCTGTAAAACGTATAAATATTTCCTAATCTTCCATCCTTCATTATTAAAATTATCGTACTGTTATTAATTAAGCAAAATATTTCTAATTATAATTTGACTTCTATAAATTGTTAAGTATGTGATGTTTCCTATAAATTTAACTTTTTATGTAACTGTATTTTGAACAATAAACATTAATAATAACTATTTAACATATTTACACGTCCGAGTTTATTTTCGTTATCTTAATATTCTTTTGATATAATCTTCAGTGGTCTTTTTACCATCTTTGGCTTCTTTAGCTGCTTGTTTTAACTTTCTCAATTCAAATTCAAACCTCAGTACTTCCTTTCGTCTCAGTCTTTCTTTCAGTTTCTTTGTCTCCTCCTTTAATCTTCGTTTAACTGTTTCCTTCTTTGTTTTCTTCTTACTTTTATTAACGTTAATTATACAACCTCCTGTAATTCTATTTATTTTATGAACTCTATTATATCTTCTTAAATATTTATTATTCTTGTACTTTGCAATATTATTTAGTATTCCTCCTGTTACCACATTTAATTCTTCATATTTGTCTTCTCCATTATACTTCTTTATCTGTATTGTCATGTATCGTCTATTGTATTTCGTTATTGTATCACATCCTCGAGAATTTCTAATTTTATCAAGTCCATTACTACTTGTCCTCCAAGTATCTTCGTCAAATCCATTTTTATAATGTGCAGTAATATTAGTATCCAGAGTACACCAATAATTATCTTCTAATCTATTAATGTCCAACTCAACATTTTCCTGGTCTTCACAAGCATCTAACATTTGATTTATTTCATTATTTCCAAATAATAATTCTTGTTTTTCATCCAAAATTCTGTTTTCATAATCGTTATTTCGAAATCTAACTTCTAATTTATCTTTATTCTTTACTAATTCCTCTGTCATAATGTGTGTTAAATTTTCCTCTAACTGTTTACTTTCATCCTTCCATTCGCTTCTCATCTCATCCTTAAATTCTTCTTTAGAACTTTCAAAAATTTCAGTAATTTTATTTATTTGTATTTGCAATTCGTGCTTATTCTGGATTTGTACTTTGTTAAATTCTTCTTTTAATTCCTTCATCGTCCCTTCCATCTTATCTGCTTGGTCTTTTTGTTCTTGTACCTTGTTTGCACTGCTCTGAATCGCATCTCGTAACCTACCTTCCCTTTCCTCAGCATCTTTCTTACTTTCCTCAGCCTTTTCCACAATTGACTGTTGCAACTCCTTTTTCAACTCGTCAGTAGTTTTCTTACTTTCCTCTGCAGTTCTTTCAATTACTGCTTGCAACCTTTTTTCTCTCTCCTCAGCCTCCTTCTTAGAATTGCTTTCCCTTTCCTCTGCTTTCTTCTCAGTTATTTGTAAATCCTTTTTCAACTCAGTTGCATTTTGTACAATAAATTCCATTAACTTCTCTAACTTCTCATCTATATTTGCTTTCTGTTCTTCTACTTGTAATCTTACCTGATCACCTTGCTGTATTTCCTCTACTTCAGCTTCAGCACCACTCGTCACTGCTTCCATCTCTTCTTGTGCTTCGTCTTTTTCCTCTTCAGTCTTCTTGCTTTTTCTTGTAACTCTTTTATCAGCCATTTCAGTTTAAAAATTTCTAAATGTGCCTATTTTTAATTGCTACCCTGTATATTAGCTTGTAAACCTTTCTATTTTATTCCCCAATTAAATCTTTATATAACCTGCTTTAATTACTTTATTAATTGTTACTCTAATCTTTTCCAAAAGAATTCAATTATGATACGTCCTTTAATTCTGATTATTTTAATCTTTATCAATAACAAATTTACACATAAACTTGGTTTATCAGTTACAAATTGACTCTGTTTAATTTTATTTACTTTTGCCCCACGAATGGGCGACCAAAATTGTGCTATATAGCCCCTATTAAGAAAACTATGCCTTCAAAGTATTTCTTTTATATTTCAATGATATTTAATATAATCAAGACCTCTTATCTCTTTGGGCTGGGTTCATCAAATCTAGTATGCTATTTACTGTAGCAATGAAACTTTATAACCTCAAATTCTTTGAATTAATTTAATGTTTAAATGTCAAAGTTTACTTTTCAAATTTTCTACACTAAGGTATACTGACAATTGTGCTTTTACATTTGACGTTTACTATTTATTGACTTTTCTCGATAATTATTGCTTCAGTTTTTGTTAATTACTTTCAAAATTGACAGTATTCAAAACTTCAATGTCAACTTAATCTAACAAACCTGTTTTCTATTGCTTATGTCCTTACCACGAACAACACTCACCACTAACGCATTTCTTGAACAGATTACAACATCCAAAACACCCAACAGCTAACCCTTCCTTGGTCCTGTCAACTGATGCAAGCTCCAAACTCCTGCCTCTACTAGTGTCAGACGTCACAACAAGCTCCTACGTTTAGCCCTGCAAGTTACTGAAAAAAGAACACTTTTCCTAGCTACTACTGCTCTTTCTGGTACAACCATCACAGCTATTGGCTCCTCTTGTATGCCTGTACCATCAATCCAATTCCCGTCAACATCCTACTTGCTCGTTCACGTCCAAACAACTCATCTGTCTCCAAAAACCTCGTCCTGGTTACTGCTGCAGTCCACAATCCTGCTATCTGGTACTGGCAAATCCCTAAATCTGCTCTTCACACGATCTATTGTCCTGGTAAGTTACTCTCCTTCTGTTATATTTTCAAATATTAACTTTGTCCCATTTATTTCAAGTACGCTGACGGCTCAAACTCGATGTACCAAGTATCGATCCAATTCTTCACACAACCAATATGAAATTACTTCTTATTATTTGTAGTTTAATACAATAAATCCATTTTCCATCGATGATTATTAATTTTTGTAAACCAATATTACAATAACTATTTTTCTTTGCTTTTTGTGTTACTATTCACAATACCATATTTTATTTAAATAATTTATGCAGAAATTCCATTTAATTTTCAATATTTTATTTTCCATAAATTTTATTACATCTGCATTTATGAGTACTTATTTGGTAACTGTTTTATAAACAAATTTTTTTTATCTACTAGTAACCATTATTTATGCACACTGTTTAATTAATTTAAATAATAATAACAATACATCATTTTCTTAACAAACACAATTGTCGATGTAACCTTAGTTTGAATTTTATTTCCTTAATTATTAATTTCAATGCATTCAAATCAGTCTACCAGTATTTTATGAATCCCAATGAATAATGCAACCAGAGTTGATTTTCATCAATTAATGTTAAAATTTTATATCTATTAAGACTCAATTTCTGTAACTGTCCAAATTTATTCGTTCAATTTTCAACATTCCTTTATTATGATCTCTGTCCATATCATGTATCATAACAATATGTATAATGATGTACTTTTAGCAGTAGATTTTAAGGCTATTTCATTGGATAAACCTTGCATTCCAACACAACAGATGCGGAAGAATTTTGTTTTTGTATATCATCACTATAATACTGTGGTGTTACGTCTAATCAATAGTCTTTCGTCAGAAACATGAATAAACGGTGCAGTGCTAATATCTAATTTTTGCAGATATTCTGTTTCGTTAGACACATTATGAATCTGGAAAAAGTAATATATTGTTATGATACGACCTTAATGTAGTTAGAATTCAATTTATTAAAATTAAAGGGATTACAATTGGTTAACAAAATAATTGGGATTTATTCAGGAATAAGGTGAAAATGTAAATGAAAAATAGCTATTGAAAACTGGATTTGAAAATAATATAATATTGCATAAATTACAGTTTAAAAAGAAATAAAAAATGCTTAATTTGAAATAAAATAAAATTTTACTAGGTTTAACTCAAATAGATAAGACTAGAGTGTATAAAAAGGAAATTGATAATAACAACTTGTAAAAAATGTAAGGAAAATTATTTGAATTAAGTAAAAGTATTGAAAATTAACCCTATTTTATTAAAAACTGTTTGGATAATAAAAAGGGTAATTATAAAATTTGCGTGGTGAACGTTATAAGAAGATTTAAAAATATAAGAAAAATATCAGATATAAAACTAAGGATGGTTACAAGTATGTGGTTAAAAATAATAGCAAGCAAAATTAATCTATAAAAGTGAAGAACTGGAGAAGAATATGAAGTCAAGTTTATTGGAAAAATACACTTAACGTCAGACTTTCATTGAATTGGATTACATCAAGCTGTTCAGTAATAAGGGAGAGTTCTAGAGGAAAACCATCAGTTAAGAGGGCACGTTCCAGAAAGTTTGGCAGCGGCAGTAAAGGAAGTATCTCTAGATTTGGTCGGTTGGCTACATTCTGTGGGAAGGTTAGAGTTACTGATTTCGGACAGTTAGAGACATACTGAACGTCGTGGATATCAATTGAAAGATAATTACTAGAAAAAGGCAAAGACTATAAAAATGAATTAGTTATCAAAGAATTATTTACTGTGTTTTTAATATTGTTGTATGGTGGGGGGAGGGGGGAGTCTGTGTTTGTCATATGAATTTCAAATCTGTTTTGACATTTAGTTGACATAAGTACTGACTTATAAAAATGAGATTAAAAATATTAGAAAATCAATCTTTCAGAAAACACATAACTAGATAAAGGAATCCACCCCTGTTGAGTTTTCAGGAGCTATTGATAATAGTAATTATTGACGTTATAATACAAAATAGGGCAGTTTGTAATTTGAAAATCTGATCGGTGTCGATACTTAAAGGTTCAGTACAAACTTGAGGCACAGCAACGTGTAGCCAGTGCATATAAATGACGGCCCAACGTGTGGCAAATTAATAATTAACTGTAAATGAAGACACCACACTGTTAGCGAGCACAATATGTTTTGTAAATATTTCACAATACCTACTGTTGACATTTTGAAATCCAATTTGTTGTTTTGCTTCTTTTAAAAACTGTAAAGAGGCAGTGGAGACGAATGAAAAGATCTGAATAAATTTAAATATGAGGCAAATATTTCACCATCAGAAGAGAACGTATAATCTATTAGATATAAATTGAGTGCATTCTTTATTATATGGCAATAATCGAAGCTTAAAAATAAGGGTACAGGTTTTAAGCAGGGATGTTTAATGTAGTTTTTTAGATTTGTACAATTTTCTAAAAATAAAGATACATTTGAGAAAAAATTATTTGTAACAATCATTAGAACAACGACGTCACAATCAGTAAGAAGACTCAGTACTTTCATTGTTAACGAGTAAAAATTCTTAAAGACGAGTAAAAAAACATTCTGCCGGAATTATGTATCTTGTTGGCAATCCATGTATAACATTTGGTTTGCTATTTGAGGTTTATTGCCAACGGTTGTAGATTGAGTATCATCCAGACCATAGATTCGCTTTTCAGATCTGCTATACTGCACTGTCTCCTTAATTGACATATCGTCCATAATTAGGGAGCAAATTCTTTCTGCTGGTACTGTTAATTGAACTACTTCAATCATTAAACGCTGCTTAAAAAATTCATCTGAACCATTATAGTCACCAGGATAACGTAACAATGTTGTTTTTGATGGTAAACTCTCTAAATGGCTTCAGCAGTGCGCATATCCTTTAGGAGAGTGAAATCTCCACGCTGTACACATACGAATATAAACTTCTGACCAACGAGGAGCTTTTCTATAATAATAAAGAACAATATTTGCAAGAAATTCATTTTTTTCGTCTCTATCGTCAGCATCGTGGAGTATTTTATGGAAAACATTTAATTTGCCCGAATTTTCGTGTATATCTTTCTCAAGTTGTTTTACTTGTAATAAAGTTTTTGAATAGTTAACACTAATTCGCTTGAGTTTTAAAGTTAACATTTTAATAGTACACTGAATATCTGCAATATGGGTTGAAGATATAAGTTCAGCTTGGGTTTTTTTAATACTTTTATAAATATTGTTCTTCATTAATTTCAGAATTAAGTAAAATTTGTTAAAAAATTTATATAATGTACTTCTAAATAATGTTCAGTTTAGAAACATATGTGATACATGATTAAATATTATAAATAAATGTAATTTAATTACTTTTATTATTAATTAACAATACCACAAACTCCTGGAATAGCTTTGAGCCATTTGGTTCGAATCCAGTGGCGTAACTTGGTACCCACAGACCCCGCGGCCGCGGGGGGGAGGGGCGGAATCTATGTTTCAAACGGCAAACCTTTTTAGATTTTAAATCCAAACACTTTGTGCGAATTGACTGAGAAAGGTCTCTTTTCCAAAGCAACAGCTTTCCAAATATTTTATAAAAATGATATTTTACCTTCATTTCCTACAGACATTTGTTTCTGTGCAAAAAATTCTTATAATCTAGATACACTAAAAGAGTTTAAAAGCGTGAAACAATTTGCTAAGCTTTTAATAGCTGATAATCGGAATTTATCATCAATTTTTCCTGAAATTGCGACAGCACTGTTATTATATATAACATTGTCTTTTTCGGTAACTTCAGCGGAATGAAACTTCTAAATTAAAAATTATGACAGAAACACTATTCACCAGGAAAGATTGGAAAATATTTTTTATTGTCCAGAAATCGGAGAAAGCTGATAAAATGGAATTGCAAGACGTTACTACAGATTTTGCATATTAAGGCCAGGCGTAAGCACATTGCTTAAAATCTCGTTATTATTTTATAACTATCTTAGTTAAAACATTGTTTTGTAGTGCCTAATCCTATTATTATTTATTATGTCACTTGATTTTATTAAGGACCTATATGGGGCCCGCAACAAATTTTCGCGGGGGGCCTGAAACCTGAAGTTACGCCACTGTACGAATCTGCATATCGTTTGGAAATTCAAAAGGTGGCTTTTTTGGATTTCCTCAGGTAAAACACTTTCTAACCATTTTAAATGGTTTTGAAAGAAGCTGTTTATATAAAAATTACTGTCTCAAACTACGTGAATAGGAATTTGAGGATATAATTTATTGAAATATGGCAGTTTTCAAATCTACCTATTTAGCAGTATTGGTTTTATATTTGAATATCGCTGTAGGCCCTGATTGAAAGTACAGAATAGCATTAAGAGGTAGCGCCAAATGACGTCTAGTCACGGTGTGCTTCATATAATCATGTTCTTTTGGTGTATGTGACGGCCGTATTAGCGCGAAAACGAATTATAAATGGCACAGAAACAAATGAATGCAAGAAAAGCCAACAACTATTACAAAAATATCGAATTGTGTCAAAAATTACGTTATTTGAGTGCATGTATGTCTAGTTAGTTCTTTTTTTCAAAATTCCATGCAACCTGTGCAAAATAATTTAAAATTCAATTTGGGTTGCCTTCATTTAGGCGTTTCTTAGAGTATATTATTTGAGAAGCTCAATCCCTGAAAGGAAACACTTTTGAACATACATTTATTAACATGTTGGTTTTCATATATACTGTGAGCCCTAGGAGTTTGTCCCTGTAATTCATTAAAATCGTGTAAATGCTGATTACAGAGCAGACCCCACGTTATTCACACTTCAGCCACTCCAAGGAAGAAACAGTGCCATCACAAAAAATAAATACGAGCACAGTTTTGTAATTATTTTAATACTGTTGGAACTGTTCCATGGCTGAACAACGTATTTCAACAATAAGCTATGAATAAATTTTTCAGAATTGTGTTTAAGAAAAATACCGTGTCTTAGCAGACTTTAAATATAAATTGTTTACTTACTGTGCCTTCATTTTAGATCTCATGGGGGTCCTTCATGGTAGAGGTTCCTGGTACTTGAGTTTCTTGATCCTTCAGGATATCTAGTTCCTCGAAGTACCATAAGCTTGGTTCGTAAACACTTTGAGTTCCTGTGCCAGATTTATAACTTGCGATTACTTTTTAAATTTTCTCCTATCGGCACTGCGAAAAACATAATTTTGTTTTTGTAGCATCTCTCTATCGGCATTAGGTGCGACCTCTTTCAAATTTTCAATTAATTTTTCATATGCCAAATTCTTAAAATTTGTATTCTTGTATGCATCGCCCTTTACCTTCCATACTTCGGCCAACTGGCGGTATAAATCAATAAACTCACTCAATACTTCTCTGTTATTTATAAAATTGGCCATTTTAAAAACACTATCTACTACTTACACGAGTGAAAAGAAACTGCAGTTATTCCACAATATGTCGCACAAAGCCCACACAAGATGCAATAGTTGCGCAATGCCACTAGTTGTGCAATTAATTTTAAACAATTGCAACTAGTTGCGCAGCACGTCAAACAACACCATACACCACTATACAATTGTTTGCACAGCAGCCTCTGTTGTGCAATTTGTTCGCAGTTGTATGGGGCCTTTTAGTTAACCTAAATAGTAGTCGGCCATGGATTAGGTTAGCTCAGCCTTTGATCGTTTTTTTTTTTTAATTTTTGGCGCCTATTTCGTTAGACACGTTTTGAATATATAGATTTCAATTTATTAAGGCGTATTTAAGTTTCATAATGACTAAAATTCTCAAAAATAAGTGGTGGGTATCCAAGGCAGACAGTCGACGTATCCACGGTCATCTTATTCCCAAAATGTTTCATTCTAACCCCTCATAACTATTTAAATTGGCTTTTCGCAGAGAAAACTACAAAATTTTAAAAAGTACTCCACTTTCTAGGATTTTAAAAACATTGAATTTTTTCCATGTTGATATCCAACACCCGTAATTCGCATGGGGAGTTACCGCGCGGGAAACGTATATTTTTGGAATGCTCTTAAGGAGACATTTCAGCCCAATCGGACGTCGCTACTACAATATATTTTCTCAATTTCTAGTAGGTATATACTGAGATGGTTTAAAGATTACAATTTAATTCTGTATGCAGAGAAAAATATTGAACAAAGTCAATTAAAGCACAGAGTTGAAATATTTTATTTAATTCCGATCTAAACAGTAGTTAAAGTTATTAAATGCATTGGTAATGAGATGCAAGAAGCATAATTAGAGGGATAAAGGCTAGCATAAGCAAAGCAGATTTCAGTTTGAGTAAAAGAAAGATTTAAGATGGCTAATATAATAAGGAAGAATATCAGAAGGAACTAAAAAACAAAATGAAATCAGTCAACGCTTTAGATAAAATGGAGATCAATGTATTAAATGAAAAAATTACTGCTGATATCCGTATTGCTACAAAGAAAATCTGCAGCAAAGTCGGAAACAAAAAAGATCACAAACTGCAACCAAACAGACTAAAACTTATAGATCAAAGAAGAAAAACTTCCAGAGATGCAGCAGAATATCAAGAACTTAACAAAAGAATTAACAAAGAAGTGAGAAAAGATATTCGATCATATAACACCAAAACAATTAAGACGACCATAGAAAACAATGCAAATATGAAAATCTTAAAGTCAAAACTATCCCCAGGTAGACATAAAATTACAAAAATGAAAGATCAACAAGGTAACTTAATTACTAATAACAAAGACATTGCTGCACGTATTAAAATTTTTTATACCCATCTTTACACTTCCATTGAACTTGATCCAAGAATATCTAACACTCTTATCTGTAACGTTGGATCGGAAGATATTCCCGAAATCACAAACCAAGAAATACGTACAACACTTAAGCAAATGAAGAACAATAAATGTCCAGGGGAAGACCAAATCACTTGTTAAATGCTAAAAATGGGAGGAGCTATTATAGAAGATGCATTACGAACACTTCTTACTAAATGTCTTAGAGAAGGAAAAATCCCAGATTCATGACAAAATGCAGAAGTCATCCTGCTTTTCAAAAAAGGCGATAATGCCAATATAGAAAACTATCGTTGAATCATCCTCTTGTCACAAATATATAAGCTCCTAACCAAGATCGTTACCAACAGACTAACAAACAAATTCGATGCTTACCAACCGGTGGAACAAGCGGGGTTTCGGAAAGGGTTCAGTACCATTGAACACTTACAAACGATACGAACATTAATAGAAAAAACAACCGAATATAACATACCCCTTCACTTAGTATTCATAGATTTTCATAAAGCATTCGATTCTATTGAAACGTGGGATTTCTTGCAAGCAATGGAACAAGCTTGAATTGATTCTCGATACTCTAGTCTCTTAAAATATGTGTATGAAAATGCCACTTCTCACGTTAAAATAAACGAAGACCTAGTGACCGATAAAATTAAGATCAATAGAGGTGTGCGTCAAGGAGACCCTATATCTCCAAAGCTATTTACCCTGGCGATAGAGAACATTTTCAATTCATTGCGATGGGAGACCAAAGGCATCAACATCGATGGGTCCTATTTGAGCCACTTGCGTTTTGCCGATGATATTGTTCTAATAAGTAGTGATATTCAAGAACTGACAGACATGCTAGAACAACTAAATGCAGCGTCAAAAAAAGTGGGTTTAAAAATGAACTTCTCCAAGACCAAAGTAATGAGTAATGCTGAAGAAAGTATAAATATAGATAACATGATCTTGGAAAACATAGAAGAATATATATATTTAGGGCATATCATCAAAATAGGTAAAGCAAATAGGGATATACCAATAAATCTCAAACGTAAAGTCTTTGACGCGTGTATATTGCCAGTAGCGACCTATGGCTTGGAAACTATGTCAATGACAAAAAAGAGTGCCGACCATCTAAGAGTACTGCAGAGAGCGATGGAACGAGCTATGCTTGGTATCAGTTTAAGTGACAAAATCAGAAACGAAGAAATCCGACAAAGAACCAAAGTCGTTGATATAATAACACGTACAGCAGAACTTAAATGGCAATGGGTAGGACATGTAGCCAGGCAAGATCAAGACAGATGGACATCAAGAATAACACACTGGCTACCAAGACAAACAAAGCGCAGTGTAGGCAGACCACAGAAACGATGGCTAGATGACATCAAAATACTAGCAGGAAGAGATGGTTTCAAGTAGCACAGGACAGAGAAGCATGGAAACATATGAAAGAGACCTATGTCCAGGAGTGGACAGAAAACGGCTGAGGAAGAAGAAGAAGAATATAGTAAAGGGTGTTTCTTTTAGAGGCGGAGAACTTTAAATTGAAATAAAACACATAAAAATGTTTTTAATATCATTAAATTGGCTTTATTTGAAAAATAATTTTATGGCATTACTGTTTGAATATGATTTCGGGCATGTGACCTCCGCGGCTGGCGCGTACATGACGTAATCTGGAAGTCCAATTTTCATACACTCTTCGCAGTAGATCAGGCTGTATTTCGGCAATAACGCGTCGAATGTTGGCATCCAAGTGCTCAATTGTTTCCGATTTATCGGCGTAAACATACGACCATATTCCCAAAGAAAATAATCTAATGGCGTCAAATCGTAAGAACGAGGTGGCCAGTTAACAGATCCATTTTGTGGATCAATTGCGTTAATCTGTTAACTGGCCAAATCGTTCGTGCAATTTGATGCCATTACATTATCTTCTTTAGGGATATGTAAAGTCGCATGTCTACGCCGATAAACCGGAAACAATTGAGCACTTGGATGCCAACATTCGATGCGTTATTGCTAAAATACAGCCTGATTTACTGCGAAGAGTTTGTGAAAATTGGACCTCCAGATTACGTCAAGTACGCGCCAGCCGCGGCGGTCACATGCCCGAAATCATATTCAAACAGTAATGCCATAAAATTATCTTTCAAATAAAGTCAATTTCATGGATATTAAAAACATTTTTATGTGTTTTATTTCAATTTAAAGTTCTCCGCCTCTAAAAAACGACCTTATAAGTAATATGATAGGTTTGAGCATATTTGAAGCCGGACCAAATGAAAGTAAATAATACAAAAGGTTGGTTCTGTGCATAATGAATATGAGCGTAGAGTTATTAATAAACGTACAGGCCAGTAAAAAGTAAGCAAGCACGCTGAAAAGTAGATGGAAATCAAAGCAAAATAAGATAGAATTTACAAAGAGCAATACAGAACGAGGGCAACTGAAATGAAGAATAATCAGTGACGTGTTCAAAATTGAACTCAAGTGCCAGTGCATTTTGAAACTAAGTGTTCATAGTAGAGCAGTAATAAATAATGTTTTATGTGACGAGAAAGAACAAATTTTATGTATAAGAAATACAGACAAGTTTTAGTTTTATTGCTGGTATTCTGATGTGGAACAACTTATGCAGCTTTATTCAAAGAAATTGGTCTGTGACCAAATGCAGGCAGCAAATATTTTGAACATCGGAGCATAGGCGTGCAGTTCCAGTTTTTAGTGGATCATCAATCAGTAACATTGAGTGAAAAAGTTAACATGTTTATTCTATACTATGTGCTCTTTTAGCTCGCGAAACATTTTATTGTAATTGTTGAGCTCTACAATCATAACCAAACTGGCAAGAATACAAGTTGGAAAGGTTATTCATGAAAACAAAGCTTTCTCGTTTTGATACTCATTTAATTTAAGTAATATACGTCCATGAACCCACGAAACAAGATAGATTTTATGTGTTATACATTGTTTAAACTTAAGTTGCTCATGCGTAAAACAAGAGTCTCATGCAGTTGTTTGCTTGTGAAAACCACGCATTGTGTGCCATAATAAATCTTTTACTTATGCTTAAAGCAGGTATCAAAATAGATTCTGAGGTATAAAGGGTATAATCGGTATATGTTATTTAGCAAGTCAAATAATAAATTTTTAATTTTTAATTACGTGCATCATAGCAAGCGAAATATATTGCTATGATTATAGACTTATGTTCGTTTAATAATAATGGTTTTAACCTTAATAAAAAGGAATAGCATGTATCTCAACTCAGGGGTAGGTTCTGAAATATCAAGTAATCTAATTGTAATTTGAATTATGTTAAAACTTCAATAAATTTGACATTTATGTCATTTGCAATTGCTTGTGCAGATAACTAATCAAGATCCTTTACAAATTATATAAAATTCATAAATCAATTCGTAAGTATGACTTTCTTTGTCTTAATGAACCAATTTTAAATGTTCTTTGTTACAGATAACATTAGCAAGTATTTATTATTAACTAACCTGCAACGCTCAAACTTCCAAGTAGCTTGAATCAGCCTTTTTTCTTCAGTTCTATCTGTAAATAAACACTAATCACCTCACTTGTAAACTCGCTGCATCCATCAAGTTGTCGACTCAAACTGTCCAGCTGTGAGTAGCCTCAAAATAATTTCGTTGTTTAACAATCCAAATCCTCATGTATGTTCCCTCAGTCGTCAGGATGTTGATCTCCGTTCAATGGGACCCAGTCTGTTGTGACAAAACTCCAAACAGCAACCTCGTCCTAAGCTGGAAGATGACAGTTCTCCACCAAGTCCAAACACCCTCCGGCGCAGCACACAGAAACTCCAAGCAGCGTCAACACTCCCAAAAGAACGTCCAATCGCCAATCCTTTGTATTAAAATTCCAATCAATTATATCCAAATCGTTACTCTTACTGATGTTTTATTATATAGTTCCAATTAATAATCTTGATCCTCCATTCTTGCTATATTTTATCTTTGTATTTACTTGCACTCCTGTAGTTATACCATGTAAAATTCATTTACATTGTCGAGTTATATTTTCACTTCAGTACCACGTAAATTTCATGTATAGTCCATTTATCATGCCAAAATAGTTCTTAGATAAATAGGACTAGAGTATATTAAAGTTTATTAGTCGAAAAATACTTTACATTTCAGTGTTCAAGTTTGTTTATTTAATTATCTCCTAAAACATATTTTTCTATCTCTTGACTACCATTATTTAAATTGAATGCCACACTCTAGACATTTTATATTAGGACTTTGATTCATTATCCTGCAACATTAAGTTGTTTGCATTATAATATTTCCTAGCCTTTTTCAATGATTACTATACGAATACTATTCCATTCTTTGCACTTAATTTTCGATATATTTAAATTATTTTCTCTCTCTATGTACCATAGCATAATTCCTCAAATTGAAAAGAAACTTTAGAATAATTCAAACTTATTATAAATTCCCTTTTCAATTTTCCACATTCTCTGTGAACAAACATTAATAAATAAAACTTTTAATAAACTCGTAGCAACAAATCAACAACAATTCTACTATCATTATATTTCCATAGTAACATTTTAATAAAACTTAGAACAAACAACAACTCTTTCAACATCTACAGTTTTTATGTAGTCACGATATGGGTAAATCATGGTTACATGGAACCTTCCTCTTATATGTCCATCTGTTTCGCTTATCAATTCGTACGTATTGTTATTGTTGAATATTTTATGTATTTTGTATGGACCCTCATATGCACATAACAGCTTTGCACATACTTTTTTTTTTCGATCACCTATTCTCAGTTTTTTAACAACCACTGAATCTCCTACATTAAATCGTACCCGTTTTGAAATTTTTCTATTTTGCTTCTCTTCATACCTATCGTTAATTATCTTCAGTCTTCTCCTAGTTCTTTCCAAAAATTGTATTATTTCAACATTTCTCTGCTCTTTCCTCCATGGTCTCGCTGGTACTATCTGTTTACACAGTGTAACTGGGCTGATTTCTGTTGTTGTATTAGGGACATTGTTTATAAAATTTTCCACTTCTTCCAAATATTGTACCCATCTATTATGGTTTTCATAAGTTAAAATTTTAAATATTTAATTACCTCTTTAATGTATCTTTCTGCAATGTTACTTTGAGGATGTCTTATACTACAAAAACATATTTTGATGTCATTCCTTTCCAAATTACTTATCAACCTTGAATTTTTAAAATAGGTCGCATTATCCGCTAATATCCTCTTTGGTTTCCCCACTTCTTGTTGAAAATATTCAATTGATCTAATAACATGTTTCGTATTTCAACTTTTTGTCGGATATAATTTTACAAATTTTGAAAATGCATCTACCATAATTAAAATGTGTTTGTACCCATATTGTCCTGTCACTAAATTACTTAAGTAATCAATAGCTACCAATTCCATTGGTTCAGTTACTCTGATACTTTTAACAATGTTTTGGTTTTTAAAGTTTCTCTCTTTGGCAATTTGACAAATGTGACAGGTTTGTATTAATTGTTTAATTAATCTAAGATCATTTTTTCTATAAAAGCATTCTCGAAACATCAACCACGTTTTCCTTGCGCCACAATGTCCAAATATTACATGTATTTCCTCAACAACTTCTAACATGTCTTCCCTACTTAAAACCATCAACTCCTTATTTTCAACGTCTTTTACTAACAAATCCTCTTTAATTTTGTACCCTTTATAATTATTCCCTTGACTTTGCAAAACTAAATTTCTTAACTCTTGTATTTCCTCTAACATCTGTTTGTTTAAAATTTCTTGTCTTGATAACCTTCCTTCCTGATAAATTTTTTCAATACCAATTAAAATTTGTTTTGGTTTTTCATAACTCGGTGTGTCTTTTCTACTTAAAAAATCAGCAACTACGTTTCATTTTCCTGGTCTATGCTTAATTTCAAATTCATATTGTTGCAAGTATAAAGCCCATCTATACAACCTGTCATTGTGAAAAGTTTTATTCTTAAGAAACGATATTGCAGAATTATCTGTTTCAATGTCAAATTTATTACCAGTTAAATAAAATTTTAGTTTATTAACTGCGAAAATTATTGCTAACATCTCCTTCTCCGCTATTGTGTATCTGATTTCATAACCTTTCAAAATCCTTGAAATAAAACATATAGGTACTTCTATCCCATTTTGTATTTGTATTAGCTCAGCTGCGATTGCTTGGTCAGAAGCGTCAGTACGAAGTACAAATTTTTCTTTAAAATTAGGATATTTTAACAATAGCCCTTCATGAAACCTCTGTTTGATTGTATTCAATGCTGCTTCACGTTCTTCGTTCCATGCCCATTTTGTATCTTTTCTTAATAACTGTACCAAAGGTAACGTTAATTCTGAATAATTATTAATGAATCTTTTATAATAGTTAAAAACACCTAACAGACCTCTTAACTTCTTCAAATTCTTTGGACGAGGCAAATTCTTAATTTCTTCGATACATTTCTCATTTATTGTAACTCCATTTTTACTGATCTCATAACCTAAGTACGTTACATTTTCTTGCATAAATTCACATTTTGATAAATTTAATTTTAATCCATTTTTATTCAGTGTTTCTATTACATTCTCTAAATGTTTTAAATGTTGTTGTTCATTCTTAGAAAACAATAAAATATCATCGATATAGTGCACACAAAAATCCTCAAACTGATTTAGAATTTTCTGCATTGCTCTAACAAGTGCAGCACATGATGTTGAAAGTCCAAATGGTACTACTTTAAATTGAAAAATCTCCCCATCAATACTGAATCCTGTATATTTCCTCGACTCTTCATGTAATGGAATAAGCCAAAAAGAATTCTTTAAATCTAACTTTGTAAGTATTTTCTTATCCCAAATTCTACTTAATAAACCATCAATCGTTTGTGGAGATTCATATTGTGGTTTCGTTATTTGATTTATTTTGCGTGCATCTAAACATAAACGAAGCGAACCATCGTTTTTCTTTACAACTACTAGTGGATTAATAAAATTGCTTTTGGAAGACTCTATTACGCCATCTTTTACCATTTTATGTATTTCTTTCTTTACTTGTTCTCTCAAATTAAAAGGAATTGGATACGTTTTACTGTTAAAACCTTTTGACTCATCTACCTGCAACTTATGTAAATATTTCTGAGCTTGTCCTACTCTATCATTGATAATCTCTTTGTTTCTAGTAAGTATTTCTAATATTAGGCCTTTGAATTGCAAATTCTTTTCACCTATCTTTAAATCATCCAACAAAATCCCTTTATAATTAATATTATTCATATTTCTTAGTACATTATTAATAATTATTTTATCATTATCATACATCAATGCGTCTCCAATACTCTTTGATTGGCTACACTTATTTTCTTGGCAGACACTTCTGGTACTGTTCCAAGATTTAATTACCCCTTTTAAATGAATGCATTTTTGCTCTCCATTTATCTGAATTCCCAATTGTTGAATGATATCGACCCCTATTATTAAATCAATACTCAAGCCTTTTACTACAAATAAACTAACTATGCCTTCCCATTTATCAATTATTATTTTAATACTCAATATTCGATTAGTAGTTGAAATTTTCCTTTTCGTTGCAGATAGTAAATCTGTTTTATTAACCTTGATTAATTTATTATGTAAAACGTCTATATTTTCTAAAATTATTTCTTCCTTTATTAAAGAGGTCATTGCTCCACTATCAATTAATGCTAAATATTCATTATTATTTAAAATAACTTTTAAAAATGGTAATGTTGAAATTTGGCTATCTTCTTCTTCCTCTTCTAATAAAAATTGTCCATTATTCTCCAAACTAGTGTTGATAAACGTATGGTTCTTAACTAAATTAATTAAAATTGAAGTTTTTTTTTATCTTCTGAGGAATCTTCATAAACCTCATCCTCTTGCTTTCGGTCTTCTTCCCTCGGTCTTCCTCTATCATATTCTGTTCTATACACTGTATTAATGTACTGTCTGTTAGGGTATTTGTTCTTGTTATCATCTTGATTTGATTTCTGATTATTCTTTTCGTCGATAATTTGTTGATATCTTCTCCGTTCATTGCCATTATAATATCTGTCATTAACATTCCTTTGGTAATTGTTTCTATTTTGGTAGCTTCTCCATCTATCATAATTCCTGTTGTATCCATTATTATTAAAATTCCTCTCACCTTGTCTGTAATTATTAAAATTATTTTGGCCTAAATTATGTTGATTTTGTTGTATTTCCTCGAATTTTCTTTTACTAGAATTTGGAAAACTCGAAACTTCTCTTCTGTAATTACTTCTATGATTTATAATTGCCATATCATAATTTCGAACTATCTCTAAAAAGTCCCTCATGGTTTTTATATTTTGTACTGCAACAGTCTCGTAATCTCCTCCTCTAAATGTCTTGATAGATGTTGAACTATTTCTTCTTCGGATAATTTTGAAGTAAGATGTTGTGCTTTGTTAAATTTATTAATGACATATATTTCCCGTGTACTACCTCTTTCCATTTACCTTCCAGTTGTTAACTGTGTTCTTACTCGCGCCTGATGTGCATTACTCCAATATTGTTCTATGAATAATTTTCTAAACTCTTTGTAACTGTCATACCTTGATTTTATAATACTATGCCATACATCTGCATAACTTTTCAGGCTCATATTTATAATTTGCAGCTTCTTATTTTCATATGGTATTGTCCTCATAATATCATCTAATTTAATCAAGTATGTCATAGGCTGTTCACCTATTCTCCCTTCGAAAATTGGTAGCATTTCTGTCTGAAATCCCAGGTAACTCCCTCTTGAACTCCCATTTAAATTTTCTGTACTATCTTGTATCCTTTGTAACTTATCTTCTACTTCCTTGAATTTTACTGTGCTATTCAAAATCTTTCCTTGTATTTGTACTCTATTTTCATCTACCTTCCTTCCTAAGACATCTACTTTTTGATCCGTATACTCTAATTGTACTTTCATTGTATCTTCCAATGTTACTTTCATCCCCTCTAGTTTTCCTTCTAGTTCTTCTTTATTGCGTTCTAACTCTTGTCCAATGGTTTGTTTCAAGGTTTCCTCTAGCTGTTCGTTGGCTTCTTGTCTTTCCTGTCGCACCTCATTCTTTACTTCAACTTTATAATTTTCTAATGTTAAACAAATGTTATTAATTTGTGCTTGTAGTTCTTCCTTATTTCCAATTTGAACTTTATAAAATTCGTCTTTCAATTCCTTCATTGCTTCTTTCATCTTTTCTGTCTGGACTTTTTGATCTTGCAACTTCTCTGTTAATCTTTCTGCAGTGTCTTTTATTGATTGTTGTAGATCCCTCTTTGTTTCTTCAGCTAACTGTTGTGACCTTCTTTCTCTTTCCTCTGCATCCTTCTTTGACCTGTTTTCCCTCTCTTCTGCATCCTTCTTTGACCTGTTTTCCCTCTCTTCTGCATCCTTCTTTGACCTGTTTTCCCTCTCTTCTGCATCCTTTAGTAATTGCCTCTTTGTTTCTTCAGCTTTTTCCTCAATTGATTGCTTTAAATTTTCCATTGACTGTTGTGATTGCATTTGCATTTGCATCATCGTTTCCATTATCTGTTTGAACCTGTCTTCTTCTGCTGTTTGTTTTTGCTGAAGCCTTACCTGGTCTCCTTGTATTTCCATTTCCGCTTCCTCCACTTCTACTTCGGTAGGGATTGTAATATCTTCCATCTCCTGCTGTTCTTCTTCTGTCCTTTTACTTTTCCGTGTGACTCTTTTATCTGCCATATTTATTATTTAACCTTTTACAAATTATTAAAATTCTAATGTAACACCTTTTATTAAATTGTAAATTTTGCAATTTATTTGATAATTACTTTTTATCCAAAAACTTTAACAAGTTTTATTGTTGTTTGTTTTATCCTTTTATTTATTTATAAGGAACAATATTTATAAAATGAAATGTTACTCAACGTATTTTTTTATGTTAAACTTGTAGCTTGTACCCTTATTATAGCAATAAACAATTAGCAAACAGCCCCACGTATGCGGCGTCCATAATTTATGCTATGATTATAGACTTATGTTCGTTTAATAATAATGGTTTTAACCTTAATAAAAAGGAATAGCATGTATCTCAACTCAGGGGTAGGTTCTGAAATATCAAGTAATCTAATTGTAATTTGCATTATGTTAAAACTTCAATAAATTTGACATTTATGTCATTTGCAATTGCTTGTGCAGATAACTAATCAAGATCCTTTACAAATTATATAAAATTCATAAATCAATTCGTAAGTATGACTTTCTTTGTCTTAATGAACCAATTTTAAATGTTCTTTGTTACAGATAACATTAGCAAGTATTTATTATTAACTAACCTGCAACGCTCAAACTTCCAAGTAGCTTGAATCAGCCTTTTTTTCTTCAGTTCTATCTGTAAATAAACACTAATCACCTCACTTGTAAACTCGCTGCATCCATCAAGTTGTCGACTCAAACTGTCCAGCTGTGAGTAGCCTCAAAATAATTTCGTTGTTTAACAATCCAAATCCTCATGTATGTTCCCTCAGTCGTCAGGATGTTGATCTCCTTTCAATGGGACCCAGTCTGTTGTGACAAAACTCCAAACAGCAACCTCGTCCTAAGCTGGAAGATGACAGTTCTCCACCAAGTCCAAACACTCTCCGGCGCAGCACACAGAAACTCCAAGCAGCGTCAACACTCCCAAAAGAACGTCCAATCGCCAATCCTTTGTATTAAAATTCCAATCAATTATATCCAAATCGTTACTCTTACTGATGTTTTATTATATAGTTCCAATTAATAATCTTGATCCTCCATTCTTGCTATATTTTATCTTTGTATTTACTTGCACTCCTGTAGTTATACCATGTAAAATTCATTTACATTGTCGAGTTATATTTTCACTTCAGTACCACGTAAATTTCATGTATAGTCCATTTATCATGCCAAAATAGTTCTTAGATAAATAGGACTAGAGTATATTAAAGTTTATTAGTCGAAAAATACTTTACATTTCAGTTTTCAAGTTTGTTTATTTAATTATCCCCTAAAACATATTTTTCTATCTCTTGACTACCATTATTTAAATTGAATGCCACACTCTAGACATTTTATATTAGGACTTTGATTCATTATCCTGCAACATTAAGTTGTTTGCATTATAATATTTCCTAGCCTTTTTCAATGATTACTATACGAATACTATTCCATTCTTTGCACTTAATTTTCGATATATTTAAATTATTTTCTCTCTCTATGTACCATAGCAATATATGCGGCAATATTAATGTATATAATTAACACAAACAGAACTGTACGAAAGGATTAGTACTATTACCTAAATACTGTCATAAACTCGTCACAAGTTGCTAAGCTTGATTATTGTCTGTATTAAATACTTAGATTATTAATTATTTGACGTAGTGAAAGTTTATAGCTAATTTTACGGCACCAAATTGGTTTCTTATATAGAGCACCACTTGTCAATTAGCTGGCAGCTTTACTGACCACCATTAGCACTTAAAATTAAAGAAAAACACAGTGCCCCTAGGGGTGTAGACGCTGCTGCATTATATCCGACGACTGCTATTGGGGCTGCCGTACATTTGACTGCTTACAGAATGCTTATTAGAGTGGAGAAAAGACTTCCTTGACCAAATGCGTTTTTTGAGAAGGGTGGCACTAATATATCACCACAAGGAAAAATGAAAGGTGTATATCTTGGCAACCTCACTTACTCAACGGAAACGGTGGCACATTGGGAGTAATTTTATTAAATCCGTAAGAGCGAATTGGAGATTAAATCTTCCGATATAGAACAACTTAGCGTACCCAAATGACTGACACCTCGACGCAATGATAGCATGTTGCAACCAGAAAAAAGTCGAAAACCTCATCACAGAGTAACATAAATGTTTCTTCCAAGGTCCAGGCACTACGGAATCTTAACTTAATGGGCCCCTGGCGATTTATAATAAATCTCCAGGGGGCGGAAAACACAAAAAACTTTAGACCCGTCGACTGTTCTCGAAGAGAGCTCGAAGATAACTGATTTCAAAAACTCGGTAAATAATGGACACTGTGCGTCACTCGATATCTCTTTCCTACGTTTCTACGCTACGTTCGTTGTAGCAAAATTGCACAATAGTTTGCAAGAAGACGACGCTTCAAGCGGCACGTAGCCTCCGGACTTGTGGCCGAAGAAGCGATGTCATACGATAAATGATTAATTCCGAAACGGGATACGGAACAACGTCTATTGTTTAGCGGCCAAAGCAACTAGATACTACTTGCGCAGAATAGAAACAATGAAGTAGAGCTCGCATTTGCAAAGACCTTGTAATCTCATTATAGAGAAGTGGAAGATGTGGCTAGTTATCGTAAATAGGCTACAATTGCAAAGAGTGCTAAAATTTAAAATTAGAGTAACAGAAGTACATAACGTTAGAAAACATACAGTTTTTTGTCACAATTCTTAATCTCCTTCTTTTATTGTGTTCAATTCCCTCTATTCTCTCCCTTTCGTGTCTACATTTTTTATTTCTACATATTTCTTTGACTTATCTGCTTCTTTACTCATAGTTTTGTTTTGCATTTTGAGACTTGGCATTTATCACCTTCTTCGGTCATTTGTTCCCTTTTCTAGTACCTTTTTTTATTTTTGATGCATTTTTCATTGCTTCCTAACATATCCTTCCTTCGGATTTCTCGCTTTATTTTTATCCGTATCATATAGTAGTCTAAGTTACCATCCGCTCCTCTCGTAACGTATATTTTTTATGCAGCTTGCGTTTCGCTCCGCCACCTGTACGCAATCTATTTGGTTTGTGACTCCATTACCTGGTGCGTTCCATAAACCTTTATGTGCTTCCTAATGTTTGAAGTACGTGATTTTTATTTACAGTCTCCTATCCCGTTCCTTCTCATAGTTTGATGTTTACTGTGATCGCCAATTATGAATATACCCTACTTCCTTGTCTGTTCTGGTTCCCGACAATTGGATTTAAGTCATATTTAGATATTTTATCATAATCCCTTTCCACCTGATCGTAAACATAATCTTTTACATCATCACAAACATTCTGTGTATAGGCAGGCACGTTTATTACACTAATATTTCTATATCTTTCTCTCAGTCGTTAATCGGGACATCTGTATCCTTCGCCGGTTATGTTTGTTTTCTTATTAGAGTCCAAGCCTACTTGTTTTTATAATATTTATATTCTTATGTGTTAAGCTTAAGCAATGTATTCTAAAATTATAAGTATTCACGAGGCACTCCGTTATAATGAACGCATTGTAAAATGTTCGTATGCGGCGTTAAAAGAAATTAGCCTCCATTTGGAGCCGCTAATTTACGCTGCACCCCAAAGGTGCTTTGGTCACGAAGTCGTGACGTCAGTCAGACGTGCTGCGCCCAAGCCAGAACTAGGGATCCCAACATTATCGTTATACCATTCAGGGTCAATAAAGCAGTCTAAGGGGGTGTCTAGCAGATCTGACGGCTGAATTCGAGGTAAAAGGTATGTGCAGTTTATAGTATTTTACAGTAGAAGTCCTTTAGGATAGCCTTTATGGCCGAGCCAGAGAGTTTGTGAGACGAGCCCGAAGAGCGAGTCGAATAATACTGGCGAGGCAGTAAATGCCCTAACGGACGTGTATTGTACAATAGTTTTTGTAATACCTACATACAATTCGGTCATACCTATCTTTTTTAATTTATTGTCATCAAAACGCTAGATTTGTGTAATAATGTTTTAGAATGATTGAAATTACGTAGGACGTTGCAACTGTTGTTTATAAGTGTCATTTATTTCCAATTTTGTGTATGGCTGTAAGCAGGTGACTAACGTCACTTTGACGTTTGGCACACAATTTAGCAGGCCGTGGTTTTTACGGACAGTCCTTAAAGAAATATTTAACAAGTAGGTATTTCAAAATAGTATTTTACAGTAGAAGTCCGTTAGGATAGCCTTTACTGCCGAGCCAGAGAATTTGTGAGACGAGCTCGAAGAGCGAGTCGAATAATACTGGCGAGGCAGTAAAGGCCCTAACGGACGTGTATTGTACAATAGTTTTTGTAATACCTACATACAATTCGGTCATATCTATATTTTTCTAATTTATTTTCATCAAAACGCTAGGTTTGTGTAATGACATTTTAGAATGATTGAGAGTGCGTAGAACGTTGCAACTGTTGTTTATAAATGTCAGTTATTTCCAATTTCGTGTATGGTTGTAAGCAGTTTTAAGTTGTAACCAGCTCGTAACTTATGACAACTGTAGAAAATGATGAAGATATTCCTAAATACATTAAGATTCTGAATGAGCAAGTTATTTTAGCGTATGTTCAGGAGTTATAGCAGTTTTTTGCGCATTCTTCTATGTGGAGTTGAAGGCTTGCTTGCTGCTGGATTTGTGTGACAAACGTCACTTTGACGTTTGGCACACAGTTTACCAGGCCGTGGTCTTTACGGACACTTTTTACGGCCGGGCCGTAAAGAGGTTGCTTACGCAGTAGTAAACAGTCCTTAAAGAAATACTTAACAAATAGGTATTACAAAAACACTATTACGAATTAAGTTCAGCTGCGATAAGTTTTTGTGAATTTGCGAGAATATGCTTTGGTGTGTATTTCTCGCTCGAATTGAAGATATGTGGGCGCGATCAAGATCGCTTTAAGCCAGGAAAGTATTAAGACATTTACAGCCAGTCTTATAAAGGCAACTAATCTGACGTTAACTTTAATTCGCTGTTAAAATAAACAAAGAGGCATCAAAGTTTGTTTACTAATGAATAAAATGTCATAAGCACTAACGTTTTGATGCGTTTTTGTTTATTTTAACAGCGAATTAAAGTTAACGTCAGATTAGTCGCCTTTATAAGACTGGCTGTTAGACATTTGCGTTGACAATTATTTCAATGTTACTTTGACACATTTTCATTGATATTTCATATATGTACTTGAATTACATGCAAGTAGCTCCAACTATCTTGCACGTCGATTATTTCATGATTTAAACTTGTTTTCTTTTTTTTGTATCTTTATGTGTTTTTATTTGTGTGCTAATGTCAATAGATGATGCAACAAATTGGCTTTTTACGTTTCTTCGAGTTAGTTTCAGCACGACCAACACTACAGGAGGAACCAGATTTCTGTTTTGGTAGATGGTGATCGTTCAGACTCCGCGAACTGACTTATTAAGAGAGTTTCATATCCACTGAGCTAGCTAAGGGATAAAAAAGGAAAATAATTATTCAAGTCTTAAGACGTACCTGCAATACCCGCTGAATAACAAGGCCTCAGCTCTCCGGCCTAACGTCAGCACAAGAAGTCCAAATTAACCAATGATTATATTTTAGTTATATATACACCGCCCCAACCCTTGAGATAAGAAACTCGCATTTGCCAATTTGGCCTTCTTGTTTTGACGTCAGGCTGGAGAACTGAGGCCTTGTTTTTCAGCCGGGACTGGTATGAGACGTTTAGTTCAAATTTAAAGTACTACTGAGGAGTAAACAAACGCTGCATTCCAGACACAAGTATGCCATTCTTTCGTCAAAAAGTGTGAACTTTATAACCGCGTACTTCAATTCATTTTCCAATAAAGAGGCCACTAGAGAAAGTCTATTATCTCCTGCGCTACTAAGAAAAACATTCTTTTCCAAAATTAAAACTATATTTTTGTTTTTAGTTTTCTGTATTGTAACCACCTTTATCCCATACTTATCTAATTCTTCTGTTAAATGTTCTAATGCTATTTCAACGAAAGTTTGTCGGACATTCCAGGTCGCCATGAACACTTCCTCCTTTCTATTATCATTGCCTGGTTCGTCTTCTTTCCGTCGGTATTATTTCTGCTTAGTTTTTTTGGTATCCACGCTGACATTCTCCTTAGTCTTATATTTAATATCACTTATATCGAGTTTTTGGTAGAGTACCTTCGGTCTTTTCTTCTTCGTAATTTTTTCTTCTGGTTGCCCTCTGATTGTGGTTCCATTGCTAGATCGCTGTCTAAATATAATTTATGAACAATTTATATTGCGATGTTAGTAAATGAAATTCTTAATTCAGTGTTATAGTTATTGTTACTTTTACTACATAATCTAGCCGACAAAGTTATGAATAAATAGAAATAATTATTACAATCCAATTGAAAACATTTCAATTACTGCATTTAATAGCGTGTTGACTAACGTAGTTTCTTTTATTCCTGTGCAGTTCTATTTCATCAAAATTAGCCTCCAAAATATCCTTTGGAAATTATTAAATACATTATTGTATATTCTGTTTAAAATAATATAAACCTATTTAGAGACAATGTATTCAGATTCATGGCAATTGTTGTAGCATCCACACACCTTTCAAGGACTGGTTTAGGTAGCAGATTTGAAATCAACTGATTTATGTCATACCTAAATAAGTACCGGTAAATCAAGGACACACTCTCTACTCACGACAGTTTATAGTAATTCTAGTCTAGTTTAAGTCTAGATTGTTATATCGTACAAACGTATTACATAGGGTGTTGCATTGCAAATTGCTAAATTTTGAAGTCTGTTCCAGGCAGATTTTCTTTAGTCCATAAGTCAAATTTTTCTTCAGTTTCCGGAGACATAATTGATGCGTGATCTCCCACTTTTCCTGCTCTGATAAAATCGCTTGCGGGAGTAGTAAGATTATATTCTTTTCTTACTCTCTCTATCGATGCCTTTAGGTTTGCCGCAGGGTTATTTTTCATGGACTCAAAACTGAGATAATCCGCAAGCCTTTCAACCTGTTTGTCTGTAAGGGCCTTTCCTAAAAACGCGGCCACTTTTCGTGTAGTTGCTGAAAGATCAGCTTTCATATTCTCATATTTAACAAATAGAATGTTCGAGCGATGCCGTTGCTCCCAAAAGCTGAGTACGTGTTTCCAATATGGTCCGTAGGGCACTGGAAAAGATTCCCATGTATGCTTGGAAGTTAAAGATCAAATCGCCTACCTCTTCCACCAAGATACAAGCGACTGAATTCTTCAAACGAGCCTTTATAACCCGCCGCCAATCGTGCGTGGTGAAAGTGCGAAACGCAAGTGTCCTTAGGGTTTCTAGAGATTGCTATGATCTGCAATTAGAAAGATTTTCACAGAGCTCATAATTTCTATTTTTGTTCACCTTTGGCTGCTTAGCGCCATTTCTAATTTGCTCCGGCAACAAAGACCAGTGCAAATGGGATTTGATGCACCGCGGACTGTTTAGTTGTTGCATGAATGTCATGGGATTAATTCCGTCTAGTTCTTTCAACTTCATGATATTGAAGTCGTAGAGGATGTTCATTCTGGACAAAGGGTTGCGAATTACATTGGCAATTAGAGTTAATCTGTTACTTACTCCAATACGGGGCACCTTTTGAGTCCCGGTTGTTTGGCTCCTTCATAATCTAGGTTGTTTACTATCAGCCAAATCATTTCGTTACACCATGTTGTTCCTATTGCCAGTTAAATACCATATTTTAAACATTTACTATTGAACACAGCTTTGCATTTTTTTAAATAAATGTACCAAACAAATTATTAAAAAAAAACTAGAATAACAATATGAATACCTGTTTTCGCAAGTCCAAAAAGGTAAACGTCATCATCTCTAACCTCGAATTTTCTAATCTTCTCCTCATAATCTTGGTAATAGATCGGTAGACAGACTTTATGCTCACCCACTTCAACAACAGCCAGTACGGATAGGCGAAGTAAATTGATTGTTTAAAATTTAATTCCGTATCATTTTCAATTTTCCGAATTGACGCAATCATCTTGTGGTTATTTTTTTTAAGTTTTCAATGAAGAATCTAATGTAACTACCACAAATAGAAATTGTTATTCACTGTTGATGGAGTGTATTTTGAAGTATTTAATCTAATCTAATCGCTGTGTAATTGTGTGTAAGTGCTTGATTTAGCACGATCATCTTTATTTAGTTTTTTAAACTAGATAACAGCAACCGCTAGTAATTAATTTTATCAGAAGGTTAAGATATCGCACGGCAATGAAAACTGAGGTAGTCAAATGTAAAATTAAATATTTTCATGAGATATGTTTAAATACTTTTTTCTACTCCTGTAACTAAAATGCCATTTATGGTATATGTTTCCATGACGCTAAGTAATCTTTTAAACACACCTTCACAAGCCGTGGGTCGTGCGTTTTAGTCACGGACTGAACCTTTTAATGGCAAAAATCAAGTTAGTTTTCAACTTTGAACAGTCAACGTTGACGTTTGTCAAGCATAATTTAACCTAATATAATTTGAAACCATTTTTCGGCTTCGCTCGAATGTTTTCTCCATATACCTATTACTTCAGGACTAACCTGTATATTGTTTTAGAATAATAATCAAATTTTATTTCGAATTATTTCAATTTATTAGTTCGCTCATTTCGTACCGATTCTGGAAAGCCCCAGAAACATTCGCTGGCTTATCTTTAAGGCCCAGCTTGCAGCTGTTCTCGTTTCAATTGTCCGAACGTAAAGGCATTATATTTTGTACCTCAAATAAGCCACCTGGTTGCGAGGATTTTTCTTCGTGCTAATTACGCCACGCCGATTGTATTTGAAAGCTGATAAGTTGATTCAGGTACGATGGGTTTTTCTTTCTGTTATCCTCATATTAATTGCATTTCTTTAACTTTTACCAGGAAGTATTTTCACCTGGAATTCTCAAATTGCACTTGGGATTAACAACTTGGAGTCCAGTTTCCTGTCGGAATTCGAAACGAACACCTGCTATTTTCTGCATCGCTTCAGTACCCATGTTGCGTAAGGCTGATTCCTTGCTGTATGCAGGTTACCAGTGATAGCAGCTCCCGATTAGCGTTTACACTCTAAACTTGTGGGAGACTAGAAAGCCAGTTGGTTTGTTTTTTAGTACAACGCCAATCGAGGACGGGTTATGAACCTACCAAGTTAATCTTGTGCTGGTGATACCGGATGCTAAATTTATCACTAACATAATAGTTTATTCACCCAGTAAATTTAATTAAAGATAGCATTTAAAACTATTGAATTTTTATGTGTACACTATACTTTTTTTTGTAAAAGGAGCATTCACGTTTTTTCTCTCAGCAACCTAAAAAGAAAGGTTTTTATGAATGACAGCAATATGCATATCTCTAGATTTATTTTGCAATTTAAAGTAATTTAACCACCCAAAAAGGTTTTTTTTGTGGCAATGCGTGTGGCCACCTTCAATTAGTTTTGGGTGCATAGTGTAGCAAACATTTTCAAATATTTTATGAATTACATAGATTACATTTGGTGATTACCAATTTATTATGCCTTTAATAAATTCTGATTACTTCTAGTTAATTACATTATTCGAAATCATCTGATTTCTAGCGCCCATATTGTTTTGAAGACTTTGCAGGGTACACAGCTGGTGGTTTGAATCCACGACCTTATCGCCGAATTTGAGCTAGTTCGGCCTGCGCGGTAAGTAAAAATGTTTAGAGCTTCCGAGTAGTACATACTTTAAGGAGGTTAATCTGCGATTTTTACTACCACTGATTATCTTATATAATTAATCGCAGGTCAGCTTCTTTATTGTAACAAATTTTCAAAATCTTAATGAAATAATGTTATATTGTCTAAATTTGTGGTCGTAGAAAAAGTATAGTATGCAACTCGTTTTATAAACTTATTAGTCACTCATTTTATTAAACACTCGCTCCGCTGCGTTTCGCTCGTGATTAATAAAACTCGCAACTAAAATGACGTTTATAAAACTTGATACATATAAGCCGTTCACGACCTTTTTGGGACAGAGTTGGCTATGATTTTTTCTTTTCATGTTGGACTAACTGATTCGGTGATGTAGTGGATGCAACTTTTTTTTCTGTCAGTGTCTGTTCGACATTTTCTTGCCACCACATTGCCAGATTTATTATTTTAATATTCGTAAGAAAATAAATGATTCATCAAATGTGAAAAAATCATTTTAATTTCCGTCAAAGGAAAAGTCAAAATGCCCAAAATAATTTTGTTACAACAAATTTCCATTAAATGATCCTACTTCCAATTTAAAAAAGACAGACCAAATTTACAAGAACGCGAGTGGATGTTGAGACTAAAGAATATCCGGCAACAATGTACCTATTCAGAAAATATAACCTTAAACTGAAAACAACCTAACCTAATACAAAAAGTGTCAATTTCCATGAGGGAGTTTAGTTGCAACAGAGGTGCTGCCAACAAAATTACTAGATGGTCATAGCCTCACCTGACCCAAAAAGATCGTGAACGGCTTATAATATAGTATATTCTGCGTTTTCTGTCTCTTTTGTGCTTTATAGCGTCAGATCTTTTATACCAATTGAACCAAACGTATATACCATGTGTTCAAAAAGAAATTACATAAGGATTGGCCATGGAAAATATGATTCAATCAATTTTTTATGTTCTATTGTAAAACCATTCTAAACGTAGCTAAATTAAATTTTCAATATAAACTTATGTCAACAACAATAGTAATGACAATTAATGAATTCTAATGCTTGCTGTTGATGTCAGTTCTATTTTCCATGGCTAACCCTTGTACAATTTCTTTTTAAACACATGGTATAACAGCAAGGAGACAGCATAAACAAGAAAATAGAATGCATTTCTTGAGTAAGAAAGAGATAAACACAAGCAAATATTCGAGTAGGCTTGACGCTCATTTTAATTATGATATATGTCAACTAATTCTGCCTACTAAAATATTTTTTCGTATGCTCATCTCTTTCCTACTCAAGCATTGTATTTTGTTGTTCATTCTATCTCATTGCTGTTATACCGGGTGGTTGGTCATACCTCTGAACATAGGCAATTTACATGGCTTATCACGGTTATGCATATTCCTGCTCACCATTTTTATAGAAAAAAAATGGTAGTAATACTAAATTAAAGAGAATAATTTTCCGCGTCGTTTAGTATTAAAAACTTATTGGATAATGTTGATTGTGCATAAAAATATTAATTTTAAAATTTAGATATTAGTAATTGATAATAAATCAACCATCAATTTCATTTATTTGATAATATATTGCTGAGATTTCTTTCGCAGATCGTGGCCTTACTTATAATCGTTTAATCTCAGGTTTCTCATCAAATAATCACTTACCTCTAGCACAACCTCAATAGCATGAACAAAGATTAACAATGTTAACTTGACTCTTTCTCTGGGGTAACTATAAGAAAAATTATTTTTAAACCAACATCTAAATGTTGCAATTCAAGTCAAATAAATTTAACGCACAAATTGAGGGCAAAAATAAATTTAATTTTATTGTTAAATTCTAATTGAGACAAATGAATTGCTATGATTAAATTTCAATCAATTAAGGGTTAATAAAATTAAATGACCTTTTCTAAATTACAATCAAATAAACAAACAAATAAATTATTTTAAATGGACAAATTTTGCTTTTTAATTAATTTAAACTGAAACCTACTAGGCCTTTATTACGCAATTATAGTCGTTTTTGACATAGACTTTTTATCTTTTTTGTTCTATTCTGAACAGAATGTAATAATTATTCGAATTCGCATAAATTTTAGTGCATTCTACAGGATTCTCGGGTAATGATCGCTGCTCTGTACTGCTATTTACTCGATGCGGGTACAATTTTCTCGCTCCTGTCCTGCTTACAAAATCGCTGAATGCTGCACTGCACTTGTACGACAGCTAAATTCACTTGTATTACATTGCTCGATCTTGGTTTGGTTTTTGCGAGCTTGCAAAATTGGCAATGCGCTGCATGGCTTTGGGAACGCTCAGATAAATTTTCAATTTTAAATTTGTTAAATCGAATTTGTATGCACTCCAAAGCTTGTAGCACTAGTGTTCGGCGATTAGTACTAATTACTATTACAATAAACAAGAAATTATGGCAAAAACACAAGTTTACAAATAGATTTTGTTGAAGTTGAAATTTTATCCACCCTTTTTTCAACAGTTATTTTTTATTAAAAAAAGTTTGTTGTGTCATAGTAACTAACAAATTGTATTTAACGCGTGATCTGCATTATCAACATTTCAATTGTCAGCTTAACCGTCAACTCTCCCACATTTCAAGTAAAATAACTCCTAGAGTCCCACTAATGGTTTTAAAAGCTAGCTACGTATATATTTCGAGTAAGTGAACTTATGCAAATGAATTAATTGCTATAATAATGCTTTAGATGGATGTGTCAGGGTGCATCCGATTCTGTCAAACTACAATCGGAAAATCGCCGAGCTGTTCGACTTTCATTTTCAACAAATTGTGCTGACTGCCTTGCAACCTTTAATGTTTAAAATCGATTAACTTGTTAAATCTTATCGTTATACTATTTTGCAGAAATAAAACTTTCTGAAGAACGATTCTGATCGTGTGAGTGATATAATTTATTATTTCGGATGTTTTTATCTGTTATGTAGAAAGAATGCAAGATAACCGGCTTGCAAAAATCTGCAAGAACTGTAAACCCCCTGGAAGCAGACTGCCTGGACGACCTCCCAAACGGTGGGCAGAGAGCTGGATATCATCATCAGTAGAATGAAAAGGCCAAGCCAAACAGGAGAAATCCTAGGCAAAAGAGGAAGAAGAAGAAGAAGAAGATGCCAATGTAGTACTGTAAGACAGTTAAAGAGAAAGCTTTATTTTTTATTACCCTGTTATTGTAATTTTACTTAGTACATAAGCTATTAACTTTTAAGTCGTGGGACCCTTGTGAGAAATCGTAACATAGCAATATATTTATAAACAACCATCAGTTGTTTGTTTCTGAATTTATGGCTGTATGATTGTCAAGATTAGTATTTTTACTGATATATGGGCAGAGCCGTCGATAGAACTTGCTTTTGAATGCGTCATGCTTCGGGGAGGTCTCGTCAATGACTTTCATGATATATGTAATTTATGTAATTAAATAACTTTTAGGTGAGCGGATGGCCCCGCGAGCAAATGCTCGCCTCTCAGGTGGCCAGCCCGGGTTCGAATCCCGGCGGATTCTAGAAAGATTTTAAAAATCGTACCCTCCCCAGCTACCAAGCGAACACCTGTGGTAGTCGTTAACCCCTAAAACAAGGGCTCATAGAACCACTTTGTGGTTAAAATAGGCCAATGGCTTATAATAATAATAATAATAAGAAGAAGAAGACGAAGAAACAGCTTTTTCTAAGCGCCAGTCATGCTGACTACAATTAGAGTTTATAAACTCCTATTTAGTCAAATCCTTCCCTTTTTCGTATATTATTTGTTTTTTGATTTTGATATTGCTATGAATATCCTGGATTTAATATTTTAAATATAAAATAACTATCCGTATGCGAAATCGGAGCTAAATACAGCGCATAAACTTTGAGACTTTAATTTAGTAAGCACAAAAAATAGTCCTCTGCTGCTTTTGCACTACACAAATTAAATAAAATTTAAGGCTCTCTTTCTCTCAGGGTATTTATTAAGTACTCACTTATGTGGTCTCGTCAAGGTGTACTAGAAAAAATTAATACCTACTTATAAATCAACAAAACCCATATGTCAATTAATCAAACAAAATGTAAATTTCCTACCTTCTATAGTACTGGTGAACTTTTCGAGCAATCGTAACCATAGTGTCCATCGTGTCATTTAGAGACAACGGCATGAATGGCCGCTTGTTGATGTTCCAAATCGAAGTTCTTGCACGCTGTGCTTCCGAAGAACCTCGCCAAAATCTCTAGTTTGTTGTGTTGGGACAGCAGAGATCAGCTTAGCAGACAATTGACACTCCTTTTATCAGCTTGGTAGGTAACATTGAGTTGATCGATATGTACTTATTTGCTTATGTATTTGCAGGTTAGCACTCGATTCCTCTCGCTTCATTCAATGGTGAACTCTACCAATCGATGCTCACAAATTTTTTGTTGTATGTGCCCACTTAATTGATAGAGACAGTAATGTAGACTTACCTTATCCTAGAATTATAGTCGGCTGCTATATACTCACTACTTTCAAGAATAAACAACATAAGACTCTGTTTGGCACTCGTTTTGACATTATTTTATTTTTGGGAGCACAGAGTTGTACAGCTTAGATTACCACAAACAAAATGGCAATTCATAATTGGCTTCAGCCTCCAAGGTTTATATGTGAGACCATGTTTTGTTAATAACAATCGATAACAATACATCTACTTGATTGGATAAAAATGGCCCGATTAGCTTTGACCCAATGTGGATAACTCACAAAATGGAAAATGAATTAAAAACTAATAACTTCAATTAACTAAGTTACAAGTTTACTAACCAAAGAATAAATTATACCATTTTAGTCGCAACATTACAATCGTTTTAATATGTTTCGTGGTAGCAATCCGAAAACGTTGACGTTGTTTGGTTATATATTTAAGACACACTTAAAATTAATACAATTTAAACTATAACAATAATGAATACAGTGCAGCTCTAACCAAATTTACACATTTTATCTGAAATAAAATGAAATATAATGATTTCTAAATAGGACAAGTGGTAAACATATTAATTTTACCATTCTCGTCCAAAAAAAACTTTTTCCTACGACCACTACTAAAGGTAGGCCTTTTAGCACTAGTTTGTTTAACTAAAGATGACGTTTTATAAATCAACTAATGAAAAAAATGCTGAGTTACGCATGTACTAACTTTTGATGGTGTACATAGTAACGGTGATAATCATATACCTTCTTGACTAATAACTGATAGTCAAATACCTTCACAAACATCATTTTATCTGCTGAAAGTACAATCGTCATAGCAACCACAGTAACTGTACTTTTAATACTTATAAATAAACTGTTCAAATGTTGTTTATTGACTCGTGATATGATCTAGCCGAATGCAACTCATGTCTTCTTGATTATCAAATCATTTGTTTGCACTCGATATATTGTTTTGGGCAATTACGCTCGTCCTTTCGTTCTTCGGACTCGCGTGATAGCCAAACAATATATCTCGTGTAAACAGAATTGATTATTTGATAATCAAGAACCCACTAGTTGCATTATATATAATTATTACACACAGCTGTCACATGACTGATATCTGCCAATGACAACCATGCTTAGAAAAATTTCCGCGAACAAGCCCTCAGAACAGTTTTCATTGCAACCAGCACTCGACCCTTGGCGTGTGCAAAATTATCGGTAAATATGTCTCGCCCTTGTTATACGAGTATTACTATTAATAAGAAGCAACACCCAATCTAAGTTAGTAGCTTAAAAATTAATAAAACTAAAACAAAAACAATGACGAACACAAACAAACGCCACTACATCAATATTATGTTGCGAAATGAAACGTTGGAAGTGGTCGATCACTATATCTATTTAAGGCAACTAATCGCAAACACGAAGAATAAACAACTTCTGAAATTTCCAGAAGAATACGATTAAGCTGCGGTGCGTTCTGAAGACTAAACCGCATATTTAAAAGTGATGTATCTATTACAATTAAAAAGAGTTTTCAATCACTGTGTTCTGCCCCTGTTCGCCTACGAAAGGTGAAGTCTCGCCAAAACGAATGCAAGGAAATTATTAACATCTCAACCCGCTATGGAACGGCGGTTGTTGCATAATACATTAAAAGATCGGAAACGATGCGTTTGCATATGAGAACCAGGGTGAATTTTGTACAGTTGAAATTGAATTAGGTCGGAAACCTAGCACCCGTAAAAGATAATAAATAGACTAAAAAACTTTTAGAATGGAGACCTAGAACTGGAAAAAGGAATACTGGCAAACCAAAAAAACACGATCTGAAGAGAATCGCCGGTATTATATGGATGGAAAAAGCACAAAGCAGAGAGCACTGGCATCAGTTGGGGAACCCCTATGTCCAACAGTAGACCGATATGGGCTGATTGTGATTGTGTGACCTAGAGCCCTTTATAATACAAGCAGACGCATGTCGCACAAGTTGCATAAAATCCTGCATCACAGTACTTTCGCGTTTACATGTTGGTGGCCATGATGCAACCAAAACATAACCCTACAATGTCAAACATTTCAGTCGCTGTGGGTTATTATATTATCTATTCTCGCTGTTTTAGCTTCTAACTTTCTTGTTTGAGTTGCCAGCTGTCTTCGTCTTCCTGTGTTTTTTATCTTTTATGCGTTGCATCAAATGTATACACATTAACATATTTTCATTTTCTGAAAAGTAACTAATTTTTTGAATTTGCCGCTTTTGTGATGTGATTGAATATGGCTGACAAGCATGCTCGTATTATAGAGGTGCTTTAGTGTGACCTCTCGGATCACAGTGAGGACTCTTACAATTTTACACTATTGTAATGCTATTTGATTATTCTATGTACGTAAAAAAATCTGTAAAAGGCTTTACCCACAACTTTCCTCGTAAGTAGACATTGTGACACTAAATAATTTTAAAAATCAAATTAAGCTAGGAGTAAAAATATCTTCACGTTTCTAATAAATTAGATCATTTTTCAATTTAAAAAAACATTACCGGTGGTGGAATTCGAAGCTGCGGCGGCTGCCTATGCGATTCCAGCGTTTTGTGGGATACTGTTCCTACATGCGCTACAGAGCACATCTTGTGCACGTGCGTCCCGCGAGGCTTAAATAGAACCTTATTTCATTGAGGCCGCTTTCTGCTGTACGGCACTGTTGAATTCAATTTTCGTCAAAAGTAAAGTCTGAACTACGTGCAAATTGTTACTTTTCTGTATCTCAGTTAAAGGAAAGATAAACGTTGTGACACTAAATAATTTTAAAAATCGAAGAAAACTAGGTCTAAAAATATGTTCACGTTTCTAATAATACTGAAACAATAGAAGAGAAACGCTTGATAATGAAGAGTACATCAATTTTTAAATAAAAAAAATATTACCCGTGATGGGATTCGAATTCAGATGCCTGCGAACGAGCCTGCCCATTCATTTCATTGTTCCTCGAAAGCCCACGGCTGAGTTAAGCCTTTGCCGCGTGAGCCATCGGGATACTTCAAATTCTTCCGATGCGACTGCATTTAACGTAAGCACTTATTCGCTGCTTCTTTTTTGTCTCGCAGAACATTTATCCTGTATCTATTGGGTTCCATTTTTGGCAAGGATAAAGCCTGCGTTATGTACAAATAACTAATTCTATATAATTTCTCTGTTAAAAGAAAAATAAGCAATACTTTATTTTTTAAGGTGCTTACCTTGTATATATTTGTCTGAAATTTGTTTGGTTTTATGTCAGGTAAATATATAATTTGTATGTAAAATATCGTCTTCTTCCAACTAATAGTTTTTGCGTTGTACCGCCAACAGACAGACAGACAGACAGACAGACAGACAGACAGACAGACAAACAGACAGATAGACAGACAGACGAAATTGGGAAAACTTGCTTTTCGTCATATAGGGACCCTGAAACATGAAGCTCTGAAGATTGGAAGGTAATTTTTTTCGCGATTACAATACTTCTTTAGTTTTAGACGAGGGAACTAAAAACTAAAATAAAGAAAACGGGTGCATTTTAGTAAATACTAGTTGTATAGGTATTAAAAACTAACTAAATTCTAGTTTATTGGATTTCTGGTATACACGTTAGGTATTAAACAATGATTTGTTGCTAACTAATCAATTCTAGGGTGACCCACGAGAACCTTTCCATTAAAAAAAAGCATAACAAAGTCAATTTTCATTAAACAAATTTATTTAAGGAATGTACATGTTCAGGAGGATATGCCATTAATGTTATGTAGCAAAAATTATGTCTGGAAGGTGTCGCCCGTCTTCTCTGATGCAAACTTCCAATGTCTCAAGAAAGCTTCTCCACACTCTTTCCAATGTATCTTCAGTGATCATTTTGACTTCTCTCTGAATAGCAGCTTTCAATTCATCTAAAGAATGGGGTTTGATACGATACAACCGGTCCTTTAAGACCCCCCCCCCCCCCCCCAGGAAAAAATCAGCACCATGCCGGTCGACATTGGGACGATCACCGAATCGCCATTTCTAACGTACACGTCATAAATAAACATCTGTTCTTCAACCGACCGAGTGTAAACGTACAATTACAGATAACTACTTAGCCTGACAATTAAAAAAGCCAGTAATACTTCAATATGCTTAACAATCACGTGATATCTAGTGTAGTGGAAATGTAGAAAGTATGACTTTCCTAGTTCTTCACATACGTAAAATTGATATTGTACAAGGTGTAGTTAAACCACAAACCGAGAATTTCAGAAGAAAAGGGTTCGGGAAGTTGCTCTATTGGAGTTAAGTATACCTTATTTAGTATTGTTTGTTATTTAAAAATGACCGTAACAGAGAATAAAGACAAAAATGAGCACCATACCACCATACCAGTACATTGCTGGAAAACAATTGCTCGCCAATAATTCCTCGATAGCCTAGTTGCTCGAATAAGAATTTCTTGAAAAGATAATTGCCCGAAATAATAAAACTTAGTTACTTAAAAATTATGAAAATTACATTAATACAAAATCATTAAATATACTTAACGAGTGTAATTAAATACATATTATCTTCAAATAATCTTCTCATTACTTTTCTTGCCAATGCTGTTCTATGATAAAAAGTTCTTATAAATAACAAATGTAAACGAATTTTCAAGTACCGGGTGGCCAATTAAGAAGGGCAGTCGGCCCTATCTCGAAAAGTAATTTTCGTATAAACTTGGGGTAAAAAATTATGACTAAAGCGGCCAAGAGAAAATGCTGGAAATTATTTTTAAGTTTCTAGAATGGCCGCCAGGGGGCGTAATCGCATTCTTGAATTTTAAATCCCGTTTTTTTGAGAAATATTCTTATATTACAGATAGCTAAAATAGACATCGTTTTAAAGCGGAGATAAATTCGATTCTTTTTTGTTAAATGATTTTTGCTTTATCTCTTAAGGGAAAGTGGTGGGAGGTACCCGAACATTTTCGGAAATAAATGTCAATAACTTCAAAATGGCTGAACGGATTTTGTCAAACTTAGAGTCGTTGAAAAGGGCTTTTCTTAGGCTATCAACGTTGCCTTGAGCGGCTTGATTTAAATTGCTTGTATCGCCGCTAGAGGGCGTTTTCCGACAACACCACAAATGAAATAGATTTTCTCAAAAAAATTAAATGCAACGATATTACTTTTATTGCAACAAAAGATAGCCAAATAAGGGTCTAACACACTAGTAAAAACCGCATGTCGATATTTTATTCCTAACTTAAAATATCAGTAAAAGAAATTAAAACTCGAAATAATCAAGCCGCTCAAGGCAACGTTGACAGCCTAAGAAAAGCCCTTTTCAACTACTCCAAGTTTGACAAAGTCCGTTCAGCCATTTTGATGTTATTGACATTTATTTCCGAAAATGTTCGGACACCCCCCACCACTTTTCCTTAAGAGAGCAAAAAGCATTTAAGGAAAAAGAATTGAATTTATCGCAGCTTTAAAACAGTGTTCATTTTAGTTATCTATAATATAAGAATATTTCTCAAAAAACGGGATTTAAAACTCAAGAATGCGATTACGCCCCCTGGCGGCCATTCTAGAAACTTAAAAATAATTTCCAGCATTTTCTCTTGGCCGCTTCAGTCATAATTTTTTTTACCCCAAGTCTTTACGACGATTACTTTTTGAGATAGGGCCGAGTGCCCTTCTTAATTGGCCACCCGGTACATGCAATTATTTTGTATTTATGTAATTTTAATAAATTTTGTTTAAGTAACTTTTTTTATTATTTCGGGCGTTTTTCTTTTCTAGAAATTCTTATTCGAGCAACTAGGCTATCGAGAAACTTTCGATATGAGAAACTATTTTTCCAACAATTGATTTAGATCACTTTTCTTTCAAGCAATTGTTTTCGCAACCGGACTACTTTTTGTATTAAACACTTTTCTCAAAGACTGACATAGTACATCCCCTGGACTCTTTTATATTCTTAAGTTTAGTTATGGTAGTTTTTTGAATTAGCAGAAACAGTAGAGTTGAACAAAAAAAAAGTGAGGAATTCCATCCATGTGGATAGTACAATTTAAAAAAATTTGAAGCCGATTAATAGAATCGAATTAATTCTAATTGATTTGCAACGACTCTAATTTTTAAAATCGAAGTAATGGGTGAAGCAGAAACTTTTATTTGATTCACTTGGCTAGAAAAATGGAAAAATCAAAGTGGAGTAAACGAATCGAGTTGCATCGATTCAAATTTTATAAAATGGATTTGTAACTTGTGAAACATAAAATTCTGTTCAATTCAAATTGGTAGGAAAATGAAAAAATCAAAGTCGATTAATCGCATTGAATCATATTTGATTTGCATCGCTTCTAGTTTTTTAAATCTAATAGTAAATTGTGAAGCAAAAAATGCTATGTGATTTAATTGAATAGAGAAATGAAAAAAATGGAATTAAATTTAATTGATTTCCTCTTATTCTAATTTAATAAACTCGGAGTGTATTTTGTGAAGCAAGCAATCATATTTGATTCTATTAAACAGAAGAATTCAATATGATGTAATTCAATCTATCTATAATTGGTAAAATACTGTTATTGGAGTGGGTTGGTCAGACCAGTAAATTAATGAAATCTAATATACTAATATACAAACATATCATTGTTATGCAGGGTGTCATCGAAAGTGTGAAGAAAGTTTTACTGGAGAATAGCTTACATCAAAATAAGAGAAAAAAAGGTATATAAGTGTAGGTTCGAAAATGCATCTTAAGGGATCTACGACCCTGAGAAGGATAACGAAATAACATGGATTTTGTTTAATTAAAATGACACAAATAAAACAAATTTGGTGCAATGTGGAGTATCTACGCGATTTTTTACGCTGAATTAAATGTGATTGAAAAAAATTGGTAGATGTTTAAAAGGGGTAGTTTATGCATAAACTATTTAGGGAGGGAAAATGTTTTACGTCACAACTTTTTAAGTCAAAATTTTAATCAATTCTGGTTAGGTATTCGAAAAGGTTAGACTTTTTACATAAAAAAGGTGATGCTATTTTTTCGGGTATTTCGCCACACTACAAAATGAAAAATATTAAAACATGAACGTTTCGGAAGACAAATCTACTTCAGTTATCAACATTGACTGTTTAATTAAAAGTCAACCAGGTGATCTGAATAGCTGAAAGCATCAGTTTTCTAGAAAAGCGACCATCAAGCTTGAAATTGCTACATCGAGGGCGTAATCAAACTTATCGCAATGTGTTTTTCCATGTAATGTTATCGGAGCTGTAGTTCTCATAAAAGGGATTTAAGGACCTATATTTATATGAACCATTCTTCTTACTTTGATGTAAGCTATCCACCACTAAAATTTTCTTCACACTTTCGATGACACCCTGTATATGGTTATTTATTGAGAAAATGACTTATAATACTTTATGGAGTTAGTTATAGATAGTTATGGTATGATATATTCCAAATAATCCAAGAGAAAAAAATTGAGCCTATGGGGTATTTTCTTGAGTGAATTGGTTGTAACTAGACATGGGCGCGTGAGTGAGTAGTCACTCACGTCACGCACGTTTCATGCTTGCTTTAAACACTCACGTTCACGCAGGCTCACGCTCACGTTCACTGCTATCAAAATAGTAGAGATAAATACTGAATTCTCCCACAAAAATTTCTTGCAACCGTCTTCAAGCACATTACTTTTAATACCAAAAGCTGTCATTGGAATTAACGTTTTCCTTACTGATACGAGTACAAGAAGGTATATGTTGTTAGGTAACAGTTTTAATTCCTAGGTTTAAAAGTACTTTTACGTCCGAGGAACTTAAAGTGAGTTCTACTTGATCGCTTATAGACGCAGACACGCGATTGACTGTAGACACGACATTTACAACACAACACAAGTGCGAAGTTCTGTGGCTGCAGGCTGCCACACAGCTCTAGATCTTCCACATGAGTAGCCAGCGGGGGAGCGGGGCACCTTGCAGTCTTTGATGCGTTACTAAATATTTAACGTAAAATTAACGTGACACGTGAATCACGCCTTGGAAATTTTCACTCACGTTTTTCAAATATTACTCACATTCACGGCGGAACCCGCCGTGACCCAGCGTGACCCGACTGTTTTCACGTCACACGCAAATTCCTAGTTGTAAGAACACACGCCGGCTACGCAAAATTTCATCCAACAACCAAAAAGCATAAATTTTGTATGAACAATTATTAGAATTCAACCTGAAACATTAATTGGTTGTCAGCGGAAGCATTTGTAAGACACGTGTGAAAATTTAACTGAATTCGGCATAATTATAGCCTCATAATTAAGAGATGCTGAATATGTTCATTTAATTCGATTCTCAGTATGACTGCCGATTTGAAATGGTTTTAGTAATAAATTAATTAAGCTTATTGTAACAAAATTAACGATAGGCATTGTACAATTACATTTAGTTCGTCTGAAGTTTAGATATCAAATTCTGTAGTTATTAATTACCTCTTTGATATGTTCATTTTCTATTTAATTATGCAATTCTCTTCTTAATCAATATGACAGAACAAATATATTCTACGGAAATAATGTCATTTTTCTTTTTACTCCCTTCGTCTAAAAGACAATAAGGGCGTTGTGTTTAATGCAGCTGGGTTATGATATTTTTACCCATAGTTTCCTTTGAGTTTTAAAATTGGTTTTTGGCACAATATCCACTTTAGAGAGAAGTTCTGAGTAAAGCCATTTACAGATTTGGTTAATCTGAAAGTTCTTTATATTACTACCAGTCAGCATACGACACTTGGTAGTATTAGAGCTTCAATATTCGATTGAATGTTTCTCACGTAGTATACGCGTGCTATATTATAGCATTTTTATTGTTTTACGATAATAATTTTTGTAAAGAATTTTCGCAATCGATAATTGTTTATCTTTGCTTACCTAGAAGCTTAAGTTACGAAAATATTGATCTAATCAAATATCCACGAATGGAAGATAACTTGAGAGCTCTAAAGGTTCGAGAGTGATTAATTAATAGATATTAACAGGAAGTCGCAATAGAAAGCGTATCTTATCTTCAGCAATAATAAGTTTTAAAAGGAAGCGTGCTGCAAAATCCAGTAGGTGTGCATCGATTACCGTTGTGTGTTAACAGATACAAGATGTCGGCGAAAATCACAAAAATTGGAAACGACACAGAGCTGGATAGAATTTTAAATAGAGACTTTGTGTCGCCCGCGAGAACAGGGTACGTGGAAGTGGGGGAAGCAAAAATATCCTTGCCCGTTTATTATGAAGACTACGCCGATAAAATAGAAAAATTCGAAGTTAGAGATGACGACGTCTTTTTAATAGGACATCCCAAAACAGGTAGGTAAACCTAGATCTTGAACCAGAATTTTCTAAACAGATTTCGACTTTTGTCTGCAGGTACGACATGGTTACAAGAAATGTTATGGCTTATCGTTAATGACTTGGACTACGAAGGAGCCAAGAAAAAAATATATTTTCGTTCTCCCCAGTTAGAGTAAGTATACTGGGTGGTAAGGAGATCAAAGTAGTGTCTCTGTCTCCTTTACTTATCAACGGCTTTGGATGAAACTTGGTATAAATATATTAAACATGATTCACGATTGACAGACATAATATAACCAAAATTGCCAACTTCTGGTTTCACTGGAACTGTCATTAACTTTGATTTTCTCCTTAGTCTCGGCAAAATTCTAAGTAGGATTTTGACCATATGACCAACGCAGTCGGTGTCTAAAATACCTGTACTCGGCATGCCTAGATCAGGTCTATTACGATCAAACACAACTTTGATTTTTTAATCGATCGCTCTGGATATTTTATGTTTTTCGGAATCTACGGTTCAAATTACATACGACAGTGTTGCCCAATTTGCCTAACTATTACACAAAAAATAAACGTTTATTAATAAACATTTTTCAGTTTTACATAAAAATAAAAATAAAAACTAAAAAATTTACTTTTTCTCAAAAAAGTGTTTAGCAAATATTATTCGTTCATGAGGGATTTCTTATTTATCTAATTGATGAAATAGCTATTAGGTATAGTGAATTGCTAGAGTTAATTAGAACAGATTTTCTCCAATCGCGGCCTTCTATGATAAAACAATAAAATTTGAAAGAATTATTTGTTTACAAAAATTCAAATTTTCTAAAATTATCATATATAATTCAAACCCTACATCCCAAAAAATAATAAAATATACAAAGCGAGCCATTTAAAAAATAAAAGTTAATGGCATTTTCGGTGAAACCGGAAGTCGGCCATTTTAACTATATTTATTAGTCAATCAGAAATTATGTCTAGTAGTCAAATTTCATCCAAATCAATTCATAGATAAGGGACATACGAGTATACGCATGGCCCTAGTCTCATTGTCACCCGGTACACCAATTTTCCCTGTGCGACAAATAATCTACTTAATGATAATAACTTTTACATATTTACAGACTAGCCGCCCTTTTCGACATAGAGAAAATGCTAGGTAAGTACATGGATATGTTTGCCTTAGTGGAAGAAGCAGAGAGCCCTCGTGTTATAAAGTCCCATTTACATTGGTCTTTGCTGCCTGCGCAAATCCGGAATGGAACTAAACAGCCTAAGGTAAAGTAGCACGAAAGAGAAATTTAGTATCGTGTGACTCGCTAATTTCAGATTATTAGCATCTTGAGAAACCCTGAGGATGTTTGTGTGTCGCTTTACCATCACAGCAGGCTTTTCGAAGGATACAAGGGTACATTCGAGGACTTCTGCAAGTTGTTTATAGGCGGTAGAGGTATTATTGCTGACACATTTGTAGTAACGTTACTAAGTTGGTAACTTTTAGTGTGCTTCGGGCCATTTTGGAAACAAGTCTTGAGTTGCTGGGAGCAAAAGGACAAACCCAACGTGTTGATGCTGAAGTATCAGGATGTTAAAAACAATTTACACTCTACTATTGGGCAAGTAGCGAAATTTCTCGGCAAGAGCCTTACAGAAGAGCAAATTGCAACACTCGCGAAGCATTTGAGTTTCGATTCGATGAAGGACAATGACGCCGTCAACCTCAAACGCGCAGTAGAGAGCATAGAGAATAGCGGAATGACTATAGCCAGTAATGACTTTATTAGAGCTGGAAAGATAGGAGGCTACAAAAATGTGATGTCAGTAGAGCAGATTGAAGAGTTTAAAGCATGGACCGAAGAAAATCTGAAAGGCACAGGACTGACTTTGGACTAAATTACCTCAGAATTTTGTTTTTAATATTATCATCTATTTAGTAGTTATCTTACGTTGGTTATTAGAATATAAGATATTTTAATGATTCTTAGTTTTTTTTTACATCTGTTGCCAATCCTACGCCGTAGGGCACATAGTAATCGATTGAGAAGAAAGAGAAGCTGTTCTGCTTTATACAGGTTTCCGTGTTGACGTTTTGAGATTGCTTATCGTTTCGATTTAATGCATTTCAAAACATTTACATTGACATTCTTTGACACACTTTGGAATTGGATTAAAACATTCACTAACACAAAACCCTTGTTTTATCAAGCTGTTCTAAAGTCTTCATTGCTCTTTCGATGCTTCCCAATCGTGACTTGAAAACTTGAGCAGTCTCTTTGTACTTCTGTTGCTGCTGCAGATGCATATTTAGATGCACCGATTGGAATAACAACTTTATCTGCTATTGCAACATACACTTCGACTTTATTATAAATAAACTATTGCAACGGTTGTCAATTTAAAGTAATCTCTTATATGTATTTAATATGAAATATTTTATTAATTGATACTACATGTATATCAACTTGCTGCAGGTGAAAATCTGTTGACCACCTGGAAGAGGCCTAAAATATAACAGATAAGTAATAGAATAAAGGGGGTCTTAAACTGGAAGAACATGCGTTCAATTGCAAAAGTTAAACCAGTTGGTACTGATGGAGAAGTCCCGCCATGGAATACCACCGTGTGATAAAAATGTGCTCGGAAACGGCACCAATATACATAAAAATGTAGTGCCCCTAACATATGAAAATGTTGTTAAGATGTTACAGACCAACATCGACTTTAATCACAACGCGCCAGCTCTTACAAAAAGTCGAAAAAACTAAGCGGCTGGCGTGGACGATATTAGTCAAAATCGGGAAAATGACTCACATAGGACCGCTGCCCTGCCCGTAACAAGAAGTGTCAACTAGACTCAGTAAAGCAACGGGTGGTCCAACACGAGATAACCTACGGGCAACGGTCTAATCGACGGTAAACGGATATAAAATTAGATTTAGCGCCACCTAGTTCTATCAATATGAACGAAAAGGCAAAAGTAAGCCCACAAAAAAACCGGAAAACAAATGAGCCTACCTTTCAACTTCTCACCTTGGCGAAATCCAAAAGCTAAACGGGATATAGTAGAATCGGTGTGTACAGCCTCACGACTCCCCGTACTGCGACGACGAGCGCCCTCACCTACCAGTGACGCTTACAATTTCTTCCACTGCACATCGATCTTACACAGTAAATAACTCAACCTGAAAATAAGCATGCACAGGCGCGGGGAGAAATCACAAGACAGCATATAATCTACGTTTTGAGGAGCGAGAATATCGAAAGCGCATGATTTGTCTAATCGGCGCTGTTCACTAACAAATTAATACTCCGCACGTTTTTGCTGGCTTATATCTGGAAACCTCTCGACGATCTCTGCCACGCGGCCCACCGCGAACAGGAATTCAACCATACGAAACATACGGCTCTCTCTGGCTTGCATTCAAAAACTAGCTGCGCGAGGATTTCCATACGATATTAACAACATGACAACCACCGTACTAGAGATAGAGATACGAACAACGCAGAAAAATTCAGCTCGGGAAAAATTTAAATGTATACCCGATTGTCAGTGAAAGATACACACGGAAATAAGATTGACAAAGAATAAAGGGTTAATGAGGTTTTGAAACAGGAAACTTCTTGCGGCTTGGTGACAGTTTCCATCAAGCAAACTGTTGAATTAAAAACAAGAGATATGTATTCTTTCCAAGGAAAGACTATAATAAACCAATTCTAAATTTCTACTCAATAAGCACTGTAAATAATCCACCAACGGAGCCAACCATTTGAAAAAAATGTGATCGTATATGCAATTAATGCAAGGTGAAAACCTCCCGGGCCAGATAATATGTAACCAGAAACATTTGAAATACTTGGTTTAATGAAATTTATCCACTGCTAAAACATGTGAAAATATTATTATTTTTGCACGGAGGAAATACCGCAAAAATGAGAATTGAAAATATATTCATAGCCGTGGAGATGGATCGGAGGTACGAGAATCTGTTCTGTGCCTGAAAACCTGGATTAAAACCCCTGTAATTCCAACGGCTTACACTGTGATTTCCAATCCGACTGGCAACAATGGGGTCTTAATGGCCGAAACCTCCTATAAGAGAAGAAGCCGATTCCCCTGCAGTGGGGATGTTATCAACATGGCTGACAACAATTGAACATATTAATATCGAGGCTGGAGTAAGACAAAGCTGAAGGTTGTCTCCAATTATTATTAATACGTATATCAAGCTTATTATGCAAAGAGTGTTTGATGAATAAAACGGTGGTGGCATTTCAGATGAAAAATAATTAGAGATACGGCATTTGAAGTACGAGGCCCCTACGCGGCCGGAAGAAACAATATCCTGTCGCCGATTAACCATTGCTGATTCGCCGACGCCGACGTGCCGTCTAAGATTTGCCGTCGGCGATTCACCGTAGGTCAAATTCGCCGTCTATCCGATTCACCGTGGACCCCATTCGCCGCCGCGAACAGCTGTATTTTTGAAATACGTAAATAATAAAGAGGTAATTGTAATTCTATCTATGATACATTTTAATGGCCAGATTTTCCCTTTGTACTGAGTTTTATTCCTTTTAAAAGTCTTACTAAACCTTGCAATTATTGTTCGAAGAATTTCTGGAAGTTATTGTGTTGTACTTTTCAATTATGTTTAAATGTTTGTAAAAGGATCAACACTAACGAACGCATTAGTAATAATACGTATAAGGTATAACTCATATTTTACACTGAATTGAGAGTGTAGCATTTTTATACATTTAAAACGTCTTCCGCCCATGGCGAAAGTTCAGATGGGAAATTTTCCGATGGCGAATTATACCGACGGCGAATCGTAATCGCTAAGCCGCGACGGAAAGTTGTTCTAGACTCACTTCAGCAGTCGACGGAGATACAGACAATTTTTAATGTGCGTTGCTTATCGTCATTTCTGAAATCGCATTATTAAATTTAAAAATACGATTTTTCTAATAATTTAAATAGCCAATACTGACAATAAAAGTTAAATAAAATCAAATAGGTCCCGTTTATGTTGTTGCAAGGTGAAGCACAGTAGTCTTCTCCACGTACATTTATTAAAAAGGCGACATGTTTCGAAACCAGACTGGTTTCATCTGCCATAACACCAAAATGCTAATATCACAGTATATAATTACAAATTAAAATTGCATTTAGTGCAAAGTAATTATTAGTACAAATATTAGATAAGTATTAGCCACTTTAAGGTGCACCTCAACAAACTCTGCTTGCGAGGACAAAGGCTTACACAACAGGTACAAACATGATCCACAACAGCTTAAAATTAAATGTGGTCGGAATTAAACTAGACGCCGTGGTTGGGAGAGCAATTATTCAGGTACACAGCTCGTGAAGCAAACTGTACAATATCAGCCACTGTCCGAATTGATAGCAATAGGGTGAGACCCTAACACTGGTTTACTGATCGCATCTCATATTGTATTACTTAAAAGGAAGGAAGACAAAACCTGATCTGAGCTTTCTTTGAGCTCCTTCTGCACGCTATATGATGATCCAGATAAGCAAAGGCCCACACATCGAAAAATCGGAATGCAGGTGGTAATAGCTCAAACCAGGCAAATAGCGACGCGCTCGGTCGAGGGGATGGCGCTTTACGGCCAATTCCAAATCCATCAGTTTCAGAAGCCCAGGACTGGTTACTAAAGAAAAGGGAGAACTCAAAATAGACTTATTGATGATTTCGATAAGAATCGACGCAAAAAGTTTAAGAAAGAACTTACCCCAGATTAATTTGAGACACGTGCCGCTGAATGACAAGTGAAGCACATATAAAATCCGCCAACTAGGAGCGAGAACCCAATTCTTCACAAAACTGCCCTGGCTACAACGATTCGCAACTTCTGCGGGGGCCACGAAACAAACCGACCATATTTTATAAGCTCGTACGGGTGTCAACAGTACATTAATTTGTTTTGTGTTGTGTAGGTTGCTGATGTTATTGCAGTTGCTGGTGGGTGCAGATGTGATGAGCTAGTAAAAATGTGCATGAAGGATGTAGAAGATAAGGATGATCTTTTACTAGCCCGTATTCCTTATACGAGAACCCATAAGAAGCGATCCTTTACTATTTTGGCTAATAGTTTTGGGATCAGAGCTCTAGATTTATACTGCACGTTGGTTTACGTTCAAAGCAGGTGACCACCAGACGCCTTTTCTTATTTACCGATGCGGAACATGCACTGTACATATTGTCGGCATTAATAGTTTTGGAAAGATGCCAACTATTACCCAATTGCTCAAGGTAAAGATCCCTGAGACATATACTGGTCATGCATTTCGAAGGAAACGCTACTTTATTGGCGGAGTGTAGTGCAGACATCACTGCCTTGAAGCGTTTTGGAGGCTGGAAAAGCGAAAAATTAGATGAGGGGTACGTCGAGGATTCCCTTCAGCAAAAGGTCAAAATTGGAAAACAAATTCTAGGTGATGACAGTGCTGATGGTGGTACTTCTACAGCAACACATTATAAGATGATACTGGCTGATAAGCATAATGAGAAATCAAGTGTCACGTTTGGAAATGCTATTCCCTTTCATAATACTATGTTAATATTAATAAACGAATTACAGAAGCAGAATTGATGAATCAGTGAAATGGGCTGTTTAATATTAAGCGTAGGCGAGCTATCGTCTAATTACTGTACTTATTTATTCCTTGTCTACAAGATTTGTAAAAAAATATTTTTAATAAAAAAATCTTTTTCTGCTCGCGAATAGAAAGTCGGATTTTTCATAACATCATAACATGTGGAGGCATAATAGTTATTTAGGTATGAAGGGCGTAAAACAGACGCTTTTGGCTCACGGCGTGAAAGTTATAGCACGAGATGCGGAGCACGAAGGACTATAACACGACAAGGACCAAAGACGTTGATTACGCCAGAGGTTCATACAAAACCTTATGTACCATTGAAATTTTACAAAGGCAGATTTCTATTATATAAATCGTTGTGAAATGAAAACAGGGCAATTCTTACAATAGATTTAGCTGAATAGTGCCTTTGTAACTAAGTATGGTTTTTATTTGCTTGTAAATAATAACTAAAATGACGTCAGTGAGCGGTTTATCGCCCGAGGGCGAAAACGACTGATCTTACGCCTGAAAATGGAGTCTAAAAACACCTACTATTGATCGATCATACATAAAAAATTCTACTTTTAATTCATGCAAGGGTCGTTGCTATGGAAATGCTGCTGTAAGCACTTTCTGCTTGTCTTTAAACGCTTTGTCAAACTGACAGCTAATTATTTTTGAGAAAACTAGCTTATTAGGACTATATTATGTACTATTAAACAATTTTTAAATTTATTTTAAAAATTATGTGTATAATGCGCATAAACTAAAAATTTTCTGACCTCGTGCTCTTGCAACGCTCCATACGGTCGGGTTGCAAACGCTGTACTCGGTACAGCTGATTTTACTTGCTATATTCATTATACAAATTTTATGTGGTGGTGATGTGACTTTTTGTAGCTCATCTGTACAGAAACCCAACAAAAATTTCACTAATCTATCTTTTTTTAAATTTTGGTCAGAGAATTAGTAGCGGTGTATAATAAAGCATTTTAGTCATTTGTGAAGAATACTGAATAATACCCTGAAAACGATTGCAGAAAGTGCATCAAAAACTACTACTGTAAGATAAAGTACTTTCTTTTGGGTGGTTTTGTTGGGCGCTATAGGGTAGATCACATCTTTGTTTGTCGTAAGACCAGTTATTTCCTGTTTCCATTTAGAAGAATTGATTCTTAAAATTGCTTCTCATGTTATAAGAGGAATTTTTCGAAGTTCTTTTAGTGTACGCTTGTCATCTAGAATTGTCTGTTATCGGGTTCAGCATTTATGTGATTTTCTGATTTTGTGGCACATTATATTTGGTGTATTTCTAGTTACCGTCAAGTTATCCTCCAAGTTTTCCTGTGAATAATAGTCGAGTGACAGTAAACGTGAACTTTCCGAAGTACACCTTTTGTCTGTCCGAGTGCACTCACAGAGAGAATCTTTCTTGCATTAAACCGCACCTATTTGGCTGGATTGTACGAGAGGAAATCCTGAACTAGAGTCCTGCATCGGGTCGGGTACCCGCGGGTTACCCGATATTATATCGTGCTAGTCATATCGTAACGGCACAAAGTTATTCATAAACCTACCATATTGGTCTAGTAAACATCGTGTTATTGCTTGGTGTAAACATTGGTGTGTACGGTCGGTAATACTGCTCCAAATTGGTGAAACTTCTACAAAGTGACTTGGGGACTGGTTGTGTATAAGTGGTAGTGTTTGCAAGTCTCGAAACTTACCCATTGCAAAATAGACAATCATTTGGATTTGAAGATCTTTCTAACCTGTTCTACGGACAGCCCTGGTTCTTGCGATTGGTGGCGACATCTCTTGACCAAGGTACACATCTGTTGTTTGATTGATTAATATCATTAAAATTTTTACATTCTGGTGTTTCAAAAGAGTCCTGTAATTACACGAGGCTGTCATCTATTAACTAATAGCCAAACCCGTCATCTCAGTTCATAGTACATTACAGAAATCTACCAATATGCCTGACAATTGTGTGATCTGCTCCCGAAAGGTGGACCGAAGAGAATACGACAAAATTTTCTGTGTCGCATGCAACAGCATTTATCATCCCAAGACCAACTTCGTGACGATATAAATATGAAGTATAATCAACTAAAAGAAGATATCGCTGTCTGCAACAATGCTATTTCCGCAATCGAGAATTCAGTTGCTGCTAATCGACAAACAATAAGCGTCCTTCAGCAAGCACACAACATGCTTAACGATTCGTTATCCGAGCTTAACAAAAAATATTCTCATATGGTACAGCACGGATTGACCCAACCACAAATCTCTGTAGATACCACCTCAATGTCGGGTCTTGAGATTCGTGAACGTATGATACGTAGCAATAATATTATGCTGTACGGTTTAGCCGAATCTCCGCAACCAGATGAACTACCGACGGTGCGAGAAATTCTAAAACTGGCAAACGTTCGCGAAGACAAAATTAAGAGCTTTACGCGCGTTGGTAAAGTAACTCCAAACAGCTTGAGACCTATTAAAGTAGTCTTAGATTCACCTGATACGGCCAGGCTAACGTTTCGGAACATAAAAGCTGTAACTGCCAACGATAAATTCACACATATCAAAATAGGAGATGACAAAACCCCGCTGCAAGTTCAAGAACTGAAGAATTTAAGGATGGAACTAGAAAGAAGAACTACCGCTGGCGAATCTAACCTGACAATTAAATATAAAATGGGTGTTCCCCAGATTATTTGTTAAGTCATTTTGCTGTCGCAGATGCTTAATTGCATTTCACGCCTTTATTCAGGTCTTTTTGGTATTTTAAATAGCCACCTAGGCTTTAGGGCAGCGTGCCCGTATGCTAAACCCTTTTAGTTCTTTATTTGGCTCCATCGCCTAGTTCCAGAGTCTTGATTTCGCACATATTTGGCCCCAAACGCAGTATTTCGCGTCGGTTGGAGCTCCCCTCTGATGGCGTTTTTCCGAATTCCGAATCTTCTAGAAAGCACGCTGTTGTGGCGTGATACCATCGTGGCCCGCATTAATTTGTTTCATTTTATCGCCTTGCGATTGGCCGCCGAGGTTTAGTCACGTGGGGACGCGACCAAAGTGACCTGTGCCAGCGCTTCCCTTTGGGCATTCAGCCGAGAGCCGTCGAACGAACAAGTGGTCGGATAGTGTGTGAGTTCGTGCGACGCTCCCGCCCTTGGCGGGGGCGTCAGCCTTTTTCCCGTCAAGTGCTGCTTCAGCAATTATGTGATAAACTGTTTCGCCTTAAGTGGCAGTTGTCCGCAGCCCGTTGCAAAGAACGCTCGTGTGGTGGTTGTGAGTCGGAGTTTTTCGAATTGTCTTCGGCGTAGCGTGGGTGTTTTTGAGCCCAGTTCCTGCTTCCGTAAGTAAGGGGTCGTGCCCCCTTCATCTCGACCTACGAGGATTTGTTCCGCAGAACGAAAGTGGCCCATTTTTTTTGTCGTCCCGTTGTATGCGTCATTGACGCGTCTCCCGTCGCCATTAAGGCGGTTGTGCATTCACCCCTATAGCCGTTGTAACATCGAAGGTACCTGCCACCTACGACTGCAGCCTGTCGCAACTCAACTGTACCAGGCTCCCTCGCCGCCTACGCATTAAGGTATGTGTCTTTAACCTGATTACCGCTGTGAACGCGAGTGCTAATTTAAATCTTGGCTGCCCGCTGCATAAGGCGACGCGCATATTTGGACTCATTACTGCGCTAGTGCATTCATTCAGACTTGCAGACTGTTCATGTCGCGAGTGCTAATTTAAATCTTCGCTGTCCGCTGCATAAGGCGACGCGCATCTTTGTACTCATTACTACTTATTACTGCTCGTTACTGCTCATTACTGTTCATTACTGTTCACTACTGTTCAACATCTGTCGTTAAGTTTAGAGCGCGCGTGCCAGCTGGTGCCCTTAATTATAGGTTAAGTATAGTTATAGGGCGACGCACTCTGCTGCCCCATTGTAACCCGAAGTTCAATACATGATTGGTTAGTTAAGGGAACTATTGTTTTGTTTCGACTTGTGCATGTTCTGTTACAGATAGACGCCCCCTTCATTGTACTGAATATTGTACGACGGAACGAGGAAGCTTTGAGCGTGCAGGTGGGTGAGACAGCTGCGTAGTCGCGGTCGGATTGACACCTAATTACAATCCTTGCATAAGGCAATCCCGAAATTGTTATTTGACCTTGCAACTCTTGAGTAATCCTATCGGCGGAGTATTTTGCATGCTTCGCTCCCGTCTAACCGTCCAGGCCCGGTTAGCCGGGTTAAGACAGGCTTGGTGGCGCCCTCATGATTTCGACATACCCTGTATATATTATGCCACCACACGCTTGCCCAGAACGTATCGTGTGACTCACGCCCGACTCCCTGAGCGTCCCAGCCGTGGCCTTTTAGCCTATTTCGAACCGATTTCAGGGCAAGTGTGACAGTTTTTCAGGACTGATTCCGTGGTGCGATGCTCACCTTGGGTGACTAACTAAATCACAACATCGCCCCACTAAATGTATCAAAATGTAGAAAAAGGTTTTTTTAAAATTATTCGATGGCTTGTATTCCATCCCGCGAATATTTCAGCCCACCCTCGTGCAGATCGATTTCGAATGCATTGGCATTTCCCTTCTATCTTGCAGTTGATGCAGCAAGACTGAATAAATAACTGATTAATTGCAGATGTTTTAGAAACCAAGATAAATATATTAAGCAAACGAAGCAATTAACAATGGCTGATTATGTAATTATAAATATGCTGAACAAACTTGTTTACAAGAATAAAAGTAAATACTTGTAGATAAACGATTATTAGTACCAAAAATCGTCATGATAGGCTGTTCATTGATAAGAATCCTACTATGACTTCATAGCCCAAGCTCAATGTGCATTGTGCACCACTTAAACTTTATATAAACAAACAAAAATTAGTAAACTAGTGCGCATCACAGCTATTACATAATAGCTATTTACGTTATTAGACCGGTAGCAACATTTTTATGGCCGCGCCAGTACTTTATAGGTCGAGCCCGTAGGGGACATCTGTAAAAATGCTACCGGTCGTGTATCATATAAGATTTTTTAGGATACTGCATTGGTAACTAGCGTTTCCACAGTTACAGTTACAAACGAGTAGTTCTACTACTACTGGTCTAGGCCGGTAAATGTTATCGTACCGGACTCGTTTGTAACTATGTAAACGCTAGTTACCAATGCTGTATCCTACAAAAATATTTTAGATTTAAAGTCAATATAAAGTCATAACAAATTGTTTCCGCGCGACTTTTATAATAATTGTTTATCTTATCATGTTACCTACAAGTACTAATTGAGTCAAATTGGAGCCAATAGATTATATAAATTAAGGTTCACACTGGAAAGACTGTCTAAACATGTCCGCAAAAATGACAAGAATAGGAAACGATACAGAACTGGACCGCATATTAAACAGAGACTTCACATCAATTTCAAGAACTGGCTACGTAGAAGTAGGAGACGCGAAAATCTGCCTGCCGGTTTACTATGAAGATTACGAAGAGAAGATTCGAAAATTTGAGGTCAAAGATGACGACGTTTTTCTAGTGGCGCATCCAAAAACAGGTATGACATCTAAAAATACTTCTGGCTTGCTTATTACTAACGATATTTCGCTATACAAGACGAGGATGAAATTTAAACACAACCCTCCCCATATCTTTTCAATTTTTGAGGTTAGTCGCTTTTTGCATTCGATCATATACTGCACATTTACATACAGTGAGGTCGTAAAGTTTGGAATGAATTCAGTATTTCCTAACATGTACGTTTCCGGCTAAAATGCTCGGGCCCCTCGATTTTTATTTTTATTTGAGCATTTTTTGAAATAAAATGCATACAGGGTGACCCGTGTATGAGGTATGGCGTTATCGATGTTTTTTTTTTAATGGAAACTCCCGTTTTTATTACGGAATCTGAAAGAACGCATCTTTTTGCTTACGGTAAGGTAATTTTTGGGTATAGGTCACATTACCAAAAATTAAGAAAACAAATTTAAATTTGCAAAATACTAAATTTGATTTTAAGAAGTGTGATTTTACGCTTTTATCAATGACAGCAATCAACAAAAAATATATCGGTTGTCTTAGTTACTGTCAGGCAGAAAACGGTGCACAATTTGTACATTTAATGTAGTTGTTTTAGAAATTACTAAACTTAGTATTTTGGCATTTTTAAATTTTTTCTTAAGTTTTGATCATTTGATCTATACTCAAAAATCAGCTTACCGTAAGTAAAAAGATGCGTTCTTTCAGATTCCGTAATCAAAAAAGTTGGTTTCCATTAAAAAAAAACATCGATAACGCCATACCTCATACACGGGACACCCTGTATGCATTTTATTTCAAAAAATGCTCAAATAAAAATAAAAATCGACGGGTTCAAGCGTTTTAGCCGGAAACGTACATGTTAGGAAATACTGAATTTATTCCAAACTTTACGACCTCACTGTATATCATTCATCCACCTTGCATGTGGTCGTCCTCTGTTTTGTTTTTGTTTTCTATTGTAGTGCATGCACAAGTACATGTGCAATGGTTATTTTGATTCTGGATATTGTACTCAGTCCAGATTTATATTTGAATACCTAGTTCTTGTACTAGTTGGGACACTAATAGATCGTATTTGGTATTTTAGACGTTCATAAGTATTGTTATGATACATGAGGCAGTGTAATCAAATACAATAAAGAAATATTTAAAACGAATACATTTGGAAGATTGCTATAATTAAATCTTGATGGGTGTTAAATTTTAAACATTATAAATAAATTTAATTGAGACAATGAGAGAGGAGATTTTGATATTAATTGAATACTAATTTAATGGTTACAGAAAATTTTGATAAAGTTCAATCCAAGGTTACAATTGACAAATGTATTTGTTAGAATGATAATAATTAATAGCATGTAATAATAGGATTTTTAAAATAAATAAGTGTGCAATAACTAAGAATTGTATCTAACATAAATGAAAATTTTGTTTAAGGTAGTGATATAAACAACTCATAAAAAACAGACATGTATTTTCTGAATTAAAGCATTTTGTAAATAAAACTAGAAAGTTATGCCTAAATTTGTATTATTTTGGTAAATACAAATTTACAAAGCGTCTTAAACAAATTTGCGTGGTGAGATAAAATGAAAATATTAATTGGAACTTATGGAGGTACATAATCGGTCAAGAGGTTATACAAGTACAGTCAATTGGAAATAAACATACAGAAGGTTATATTAATTGAATACATTTGGATTGGAGAATACAGAGTACAAGATATTATTGGAGATTCTTACAAGTAGCTAATTGATTTGGATAAGTTGTAAGTGTTGGTGTAGACATCGGAATAGCTATAAAAAGGAACAAGGTTAGATTTGGAACTTCATAAATTTGGAACTTACCAGAGGTTGAATGCTTTGATGGTGACGTTTGCAAGGAGGGAGGATTGGATTCTGTAAGCAGTGCGGGTGATATTCTGGATGGATGCAGTCAAAGGGGTTCACGTACCATACTGGGTGCCACTGTTTGAGGAGTGAGCAGTAAGTTTTACAGTCTGACAATATTGGGATCTGTTGTTGGTTGGAGTTTGGCAGAAAAAGCAAGAGAAAGTATTAAGGTTTGTGTAAAGAGTTAATGAACGTTTTTTTAATAACAATTAGTACAAGAAGGTGTTCAAATAGACTTGATTTATTAGTTACTTAGGAGAATTGATTAATATGTGTGTTAAGATAATATACAATTGTAAATACCTGGCTTGATGAGTTTTGAAGTTTGACAGCAAATGTCATTAACTGTAATATTAAAATTCAATTAATAGAGATCTTGATTTGACGAACCACCTGAGATAAGAGAACTTGATTTTAAAAAGGAATTATTATTTAATTAGAAAGGGCATTGCATTAATAAAGGGCTAGTTTAAAGTGGTGCATTACATTTCATAAAATATATGGATAGTCCAACGTGTAGCTTATATAGCCATAACATAACAGTATATTAATAAGTATATAAGTAAGGCCGGCCAAACTGTGCCCGATGTATGCGCCCTCGCCATAGTCGTATGCACCATGGTCAGTTTTCTGGATCCGCGCAAGATAGGATCGGAAGCCCCCTGGCTGGTCAGGAGCTGAACCGTGTACCGGTCCAGCCGCTCGCCAAATTTCCTCCTGATCTCAAGGCTCGAGATGATTCTCTCGGCCAATTGCTCGACCGTCGCCGTTTTACATCTCGCAACTTGTCCGTACAATCGTTCTCTTCGATGCCAGAATGTGTCCTTACCGAGTGCCACACCTGCCGTTCTCCGTACGGGAGCAGTGTGTGTAACAGCTCCTTTCGTACTCATTTTTTTCGCCGACGTAAAACCTTCAACGTCTACTGGGTGCCCCAACTCCAGCTTGTCCGCGAACCGCTCAATACGCCTTCTTCCTTCAAGCTCTCGAGATTCTCCTTATTTCGATCTAGGGCTGCTGCCCTGCTGTTGAAAATCTCCTGCAACACAAAATTGGCTCACCTGCTATTTGGTATATCACCCCACGTCAGACACACAAGCTCTTCATTAATGCATCAGAGAATTCTTTAAAAATAAGATATATTTCTTAAAATGATAATAGATGTTTCAATGTTTACAGGAACTACCTGGCTGCAAGAAATGCTATGGTTAATTGTCAACAATTTCGACTACGAAGGCGCCAAGATGCAAATATACTGGCGGTCTCCTCAATTAGAGTAGATATTATGTTGTGTCCCTGTGGGAGAGCCTGAAGTAGCTATAATTTCTAGAATTGCTGCCCTGTTCGACAACGAAAAATTGTACGGGCCTGGTATGGATCCCTTTCCTTTCGTAGAAAACGCTCCAAGCCCTCGAGTTATAAAGTCGCATTTGCATTGGTCTCTGCTGCCCGAGCAAATCAGAAATGGTTCCAAAAACCCGAAGGTTAGATATATCTCGCGAATATTTATGTTCAAAATGAAACTTATCCCATTTTTAGATTATATGCATTTTAAGAAATGCTGAAGATAGTTGTGTGTCGCTTTATCACCACAGTAGAGTCATAGAAGGCTACAAAGGTACATTTGAAGATTTTTGCAGGCTGTTTTTAGCTGGAAAAGGTAAGTTATTCAACATATATAATGTTCTGGTGGCAATTCTATAGACTATTCTAAATTTCTTTATGTACATATTTTGTCTCTTTCTCGCCATTCATCTTCCTTAGACGGTCTGGAAATACTTCCCAAAAACATTAAAATTGTACTGCTCTAAACGATATTTTTTGCCAAACAGCTAGCGAAATTGAAAAATATGTTGTACACTTATGAACTGAAAATTTGGAACGGCCTGTAGAACTCCCGTTAAAACATTTATTGGTCGCCTTGAGGCGTATATAAACAATATAATTTGAACTGCTGATATTTGATTAGATCATAGACTACTTTATTAGCACAAATTATTTACGATAACAAATAAAATTTAAAAGATTTTTTTTCGATACCTTGATTTTCATTACTGCAATGCATTTTTCCTCATTCTGTATTAACATGAATTCGAAATGCAAATTTTTTCTAATTATATTTTTGTAGTTAGAGTCAGAGCAACTTATCAGCTTGAAATATCATCAAGAAAGATCGAAATAAAAATAAAGCCAGAAATAAATCCTAAACGAAATAATGGAAATTTTAAGGACATTTTTTATTTTTATGATCTTAAGTCTAATTTGTCGTATTTTTTCGTATCTGAATTCAATATGCCGCTTGTAAGAAGCATTTCAAATCACGTGCCTGCCTTCAACTGCTTACACAACACTAGAAGGAATCGATTGCTGTGAGTACAAGCTAGGCAGACCAACACGTGTCTTTGATAGGTTTTTAGACGTGAATTTTGTTGCAACGCTCACTTTTAAACCAAGTATTATTTCGCTAAGAAAGAGTCGTTCTGTGTGTAAGAATGAGAAGGAGCGAACTTTTTTTTCCCGCCCTGCCTGGCTTCGTCGTAACTTATGTGCAAGTTTTGGTGCAATTAAGGATCTTTACGCCAGCCTCCCGATAAACAACAAGCGGTTTTCGAGCTGGCGTTCCACCCCGCCGTGGGTCTTATGGCCTTCGCTGGGGGCGTTGCATTTCTTCACATTTTAATCAACGGATAACTGTTGTTACTTGTGTGTGTGCATACGGCATGTTTAAATGTTCCGATATTTGAAGAATTAGAGATCGCAATTACTGGTGTTTCGAGTAAAGGTGAGTTTTCCCGTATTAACTGCAGATGTTTGTTGACGGTGAATTTTGGGGTCGTCTGTCGCCGCATGGCGGATTATTTGTGTGTGGAAACATCTTTAGGGGCTTATTTGACATCGAACTGCCGTCTCTCGTTTAGAATCCTTGCCACGTCGTCACGGACTTTGTATTTACCCTCGATTGGGGATGTGAGTATCGCCCAGACCCCTTCCATCTGCCGCATTTCTGTGACATTTTGCAGTTTCCGCAAGCGTCTTCGGGCAGTTGTTTGGGAAGCGGCTACCTGCAGCTCCGTTGGACGTCGAATGCAGCTACATAAGCTGCATAAAGTACAGCATTTGTTGTACTAATTTTATAGTGCTTAGATTGCAGTGCACGAAGTGTTTCATCGAAGTTTCGGCCAGTTTGAGTAACATTGATATCAATGCCGAATTTACAGCTTGCATTATTGTAGTTGTCAATATACCTAACCAATCAATTACCGTCAGATTTCATGTTTCTGTTTAACTTAACGTTGTTGCAATTAAAGTATGTTCCGAATTTGAGCCACGTGTATTTGTTTACCGTCAAGTTTGATTGTTTATGAGTCAGCTCTTTTTATATTTTGTTCTGTTACCGTTTGCGAGTCATTTCGTTTATTTGTTGTCAACTTTACCGCCCTTGTCTAGTTTAGACGGCACAATGGATTTGTGATAGGGTTGAAGTCCATTACTGATCCTCTCCACCGCTTATTCACCATGAATCCTGTTCCCAACATCTTATCCTCCTTCCCGCTGTTAAGAAGTATATAGTCCTCAAGTTCTACAATTTCCTTTTCCCTAAGCTTGGTCTCTCGTAAAGCGATAATATCAAAGTTCAATTTTTTGCATTCATTGTTTAATTGTTTCCATGTTCCTGTCCCATTTAGGCCCCTGACATTCCACGTTCCTACGAACATGTTTCCCCTTACTTTATTTTCTGTCCTTTTCTCCTTTGCTTTATCTCTGCTGTCTCCATCCCTATTTTTGCTGTTATCCTTATTCATGTCCGTTTCCTTTGCCTGCTCTGTATCCTTGTTGTTTCCGTCGCCTTTTGTATTATACTCGGGCCGCCGAACAGATAGAGTGGAGCAGGCAACCCAAATAACATATTACAAAGGTCACTTGATAATATTTGAATTATAATTACATAAAGGATCGGAGATGCCGACCCTTACAATTAGAACTAATTTCATTAATTGTCATTAAATAACTTTTTGAGGTTATGATGCAAATAGAAATGTCGACCAACTTAAAAGTCAAGCCTGACATTTGTGCACTTATAATTGAAAATATTTAGGCATGTGGCCTGGCCCTTCCTAAATCTCATTATTGGCTCCGGCGCCGAAACCAAAGCACGTTGCCCGTGATATGGTTAAGTTTGTAGCGTTTTTTCTTTGGAGTTCCTTTATTCAACCATTTACAAGGACTAAATTGTGCATCTCTACTGCTGTTTTCACAGTTACATGCAAGTATAAAATATTGACTTGTAAAGTAGTTTCTTAAGGAAATTTTAATTATTCATAGAGTTGCCTGCATTATGGGTAACCGCAAGAAACTAATTCGTAGTCAAGGACGTGAAAGAATCTATAGCGACTATTGTAATTTTTCTCAGTCGTTTTGTAAGAAAGAGTGACTAAAGCAACCGATGTTGGCCTAAACACAGTTAAGCGAATTGTTAGAGGAGCCTAACAAAGTGGCGGAAGAAAATTTACTTCTCCAAGAAAACAAATTACTAAACTTACCCCAGGTCATCTGTCGATCAATATAAAGGAGAAGTAATCTCAAGTGTGATCTATAACTTTGCTATAAAAAGAGACCTACAATGAAAGCTGTATTCGAAGTCGAACAAAATGAAGGGGAGGTGTTAATTTCACTGAGAAATTACATTCATTTGGGAGATTGGTACATAAAATGGGTTTTCAATAGAGAAAATATCAAGACAATAGGCACGTTCTAATAGAAAAGAGAGAATATCCGGCAAAACGTGTTGATTTTTTAAGAAAATATAAATGTACTCTTATCTGATTTACCTAATGAAGGTTTTGGTTCTCAAAAGTTTGGTCTAGACATGAATGCAATTTTTTCGAAATGCAATTAATTTTAGTTAAGCTATTACTGAGGTTATTATACACTTATTTAATTTAATGATCATACATATGAATTACCTTTTATATGGTGTTTAGTTGAATTTTGTCAGTTCTAACTTTTTTTATGACTTCATTGGAGACCATATTAGATGAATTAGAAGGAGTAAATCAGAAGCTTTTCATAAAAACTGCATTAAAGGAACTTAATATAAATGTTTCTTACTGATAACCACTTTTGCATGTCTGCTTTTTCCAAACAAATGTTGTATTCGGCTCAGTACAGACATTATGATACCATGCATTATCGATGACCAAAACCGACTTTTTTGAAGATTGGCCAATAATTTTTCTTTCAGGCAATTCACATAATTTTAATGGTTTATTTCATCGTGGCAATAATCTGTCTCTTAAGTCCTGATTTAAACATCAGGAATGAATTTGGTACGAAACCTTTTCTACCTCCGGCATGAAGAATAATCAATGCTTGCTCTTTACTGACGGGGGATTTTAAACAATTGTTGGTACCATCATCACAACATTTAGAACAGTATGGAAGCTATGCAAGTACGTTTCATCAGTGTACACAATATTTCAGCATTCAGCTTTATATTTTATCTTAAGAATTCAACACAATTTGCTATTTCTCTCTTCTCTATTAGAACGTGTGCCTATTGTCTTGACATTTTCTCTATTAAAAACCCATTTTATGTACCAATCGCCTAAAGGAATGTAATTTCTCAGTGAAATTAACACCCCCCCCCCCCTTCATTTTGTTCGACTTCGAATACAGCTTTCATTGTAGGTCTGTTTTTATGGCAAAGTTATAGATCACACTTGGGATTACTTTTTCTTTATATTGATCGACAGATGACCTGGTGTAAGTTTAGTAATTTGTTTTCTTGGAGAAGTAAATTTTCTTCCGCCACTTTGTTAGGTTCCTTTAACAATTCGTTTAACTGTATTTAGGCCAACATCGGTTGCTTTAGTCACTCTTTCTTGCAAAACGACTGAGAAAAATTACAATAGTCGCTATAGATTCTTTCACGTCCTTGACTACGAATTAGTTTCTTACGGTTACCCATAATGCAGGCAGCGCTATGAATAATTAAAATTTCCTTAAGAGACTACTTTACAAGTCAATATTTTATACTTGCATGTAACTCTGAAAACAGCAGTAGAGATGCACAATTTAGTCCTTGTAAATGGTTGAATAAAGGAACTGAAAAGAAAAAACGCTACAAACTTAACCATATCACGGGCAACGTGTTTTGGTTTCGACGCCGCAGCCAATAATGAGATTTAGGAAGAGCCAGGCCACATGCCTAAACATTTTCAATTACAGGTGCACAAATGTCAGGCTTGACTTTTAAGTTGGTCGACATTTCTATTTGCATCATAACCTCAAAAAGTTATTTAATGACAATTATTAAAATTAGTTCTAATTGTAAGGGTCGGCATCTCCGATCCTTTTAGTAATTATAATTAAAATATTATCAAGTGACCTTTGTAATATGTTATTTGGGTTGCCTGCTCCACTCTATCTGTTCGGCGGCCCGAGTATAGTTTTTTTTCTCTCTACTTTTGTTATTTTTCTCATTTGTTCCTCCAAGCTTTCTCCCTCAGGTGACCTATCTATCACCGTTCTCAGGATTATATCTCCCCCCGTGATTATTTCGGTATCTACGATTAGCTTGTTACACCTTATAATTGCCTTGTGTCCCTTATCTCTCTCTTCCTTCATTCGCTCAATTAACACTATTCTTTCGTCTCGTACCTGTTTAGCGTAGTCCTCTTCAATCCAAATGTCAGTGCCTTTTAACTTTCTCGAATTTCTTAGTATTTCAAATCTTGTACTTTCTTTTGTTAGCTTTAACAGTATTGGTCTATTCCTATCCCCTTTATATTTCCCAATTCTCCTTTTCTCATCCACTTCCGCGTTTTTATCAATATTGACTCCAATTTTTTGCATAACCATATCTAGCTTCTCTTCTATTGCCGCCCCGCTCTCATTTTCTTTGTCCTTGACACCTCTTATTATCAAATTTTTCCTTCTTACTTCTCTTTCTAACTTTTCGATCCTTTCTTCTTGCTTCACTACCTGGTCTTTCAGCCTTACATTCTCCCCTTTCACTCGTTTTGTCTCCGCTGCTAGCGTATCCATTTTTCAACTCATCTGATTCATACTTTCATTTAATTGATGGAACATTTGCTCTATTCTCTCCATTCTCTCCTTTTCATTCATTTCCGATTTACTTTTGCGATTATTTCCTATTTGTACCTATCGCTATGAATTTCTTTATACAATATAGTTTACGCTCCTTTAATTAATTAAGATTTTTTTTTGTTGAATTTATTAGCAATAAGAACATACATACAGTGCATTACGTCCTATGAGCTAATTTGTTGACTGTACATGTACATGCAGAGAATAACATCCAATGATGTTATCTCAATTATTTATATAATATATATATACGATGGGTTATTATAATTCATTGTTAATATCTAGGTATTATACTACTGTATCACGAGGAAATTTTCTTTTTAACCTTCTTGCGTAGGTTTGATCGAGTAGAGGTTGAACTTCCGCATTGGGGTGAATTTCTAGTTTCCGCTGATGGTTAGTCGCAAACTTGGTAATTACATTTTTGACATACGGGATCTTAAGATCATTATGTAGAGTATGATTAGTCACATACCATGGTGCGTCAATGATCATGCGTAGCGTTTTCGATTGATATCGTTGTAGTATATCTACATTAGAAGAACTCGAGCAACCCCATAACTCAATGCCATAAGTCCATATAGGCATAAGAATGGTTTTGTATAGCAAAATCTTGTTTTCTATTGAAAGGCGTGAGTATTTGCCGAGCAGCCAATACATTTTTCTTGTCTTGATGTCTAATTCTTTTCGCTTTTTTTTAATGTGAGCTTTCCAGGTAAGCTTACTATCTAAGTGCATTCCCAGATAACGAACTTCCGTCGACTGAGGTATTGTAATGTTGTTAATTATTACTGATGGGCACTTTTGACGTCGTAGGGTAAATGTTACATGAGCAGATTTATTTTCATTTATTTTTATCCGCCATTTATCCATCCAGTTACAAATAGCGTTTACGTGCTCTTGTAAGTGATGCGATGCAGTTGCTGAATCTTTGTTGCAAGCGAGGATGGCAGTGTCATCTGCAAAAGTTCCCATTTGAGTTGAAGGCGATAGAGGCAAGTCTGCACTATATATGAGGTAAAGTAAAGGACCAAGAACACTTCCTTGTGGTACTCCAGAATTAATCTCATGATAAGTGGAAACTTCGTTAGAGAATTTGACTTGAAAAGTGCGTTGAGAGAGATAAGATTTGATTAGTAGATAATACTGCTGCGGAAAAGCAGTTTTGATTTTAAAGAGCAATCCTGGATGCCACACTCTGTCAAATGCTTGACTAACGTCCAAGAATAGAGCAGAACAGTACTTTTTATCTTCTAGAGCCTTATTAATGATATCGGTTATGCGATGACATTGTTGAATAGTGGAATGATTCTTTCTAAAACCAAACTGGTGATTTGGAATTAGCTCATCAAGAGAGATGTCTCTTTCTAACTATTTTGTTCAGCAGCAATCTTGCCAGAAGTTTAGATATAACAGAAAGAAGACTAATTGGCCGATATGATGCTGGTTCAGTTGGTTCTTTTCCAGGTTTCGGTATCATTGTAATTTGAGCAAATTTTAATTGTGTTGGCCAGTAGGTAAGTCGCAGGATCGAGTTGAAAAGGATGGTCAGTAGGTTTGTGCCTGTAGGTGGCAGTTCTTTTAATATTCTTGCAGTAATGATGTCGTAACCGGGTGCTTTACGATCGTTAAGGCACATTATTTCATTCCTTATCTCATTAGAAGAGAAGGGTGATATTGGCAGAGACAACTGTAAAGGTGCATTTAGAAATTCTTCGATTTCTTCATCCACATCATCAGAATGGGGTTTAAATACTGTAGCTAGATGCTGTGCAAATTCTTCAGCTTTCTCTATATTTGATCTAGCCCACTGACCTGTTCGTGAACGCAGTGGAGGGATATGTGTTTGAGGACATTTAAGTCCCTTTGTAGCTTTCCAGAGAGAGTGGTTATATCGAGAGAGATTTCCAAGGTACTGATGGAATTGCTCGTTTCGAGCTTCTTTTAGCGCATTCTTAAGTTGTCTAGTGAGACGATTATATTGTCTTCTGTCATCGATGTTGCGACTTCGTTGCCAATTTGCTCGCGCTCTACGTTTTTCTGCAACTAGTTTCTTTATTTGTAGAGAAATATTGACAGAGTAAACTGGACAAGGCTTCGCTGTGGGTGTAGCATACCATCCTGCTGCTTGAATTGTAGTGATAAAATGATTAGTAGCGGCTTCCAATTCATCAGGCGTTTGTAATCTTATGTTTATTTCCAACTTCTGTTCTATGTACGATCTGAATAACTCCCAATCCGTTTTGTGATTATACAGTGTTGGCTGTATTTCTTTGAAAATTACAGATGCACTAAGTGTTAATATTATGGCTGAGTGATCAGATGATAGATCATAACTTGATTCTACGTTAACGTAATTATTGGAGATGCCGTTTGAAACAAAGGAATCGAGCAGATCAGGAATTTTGTCTGGATCTGTTGGCCAGTAAGTTGGAGAACCTGTACTAAAATGAGTATAGTTATTTTCACTAACGGCTTTATAAAGTTCTCTTCCTCTTGTTGTTATTAATCTGGACCCCCAATGCGTATGCTTGGCGTTATAGTCACCTCCAGCAAGAAAACGTGGGCCGAGGGAAGTAAAATAGTTTAACATATTTTCTTTCATAAGTTTATGGCGTGGGGGACAATAGACCGCAGATATGGTAAATGGGCTTGGCAATTTGTTTACTTGAATTGTTGTAGCTTGAAGATATTTCTGATCAAATTGGGGTAACTCATGATGCGCGATGGTTCTGTTGATAATTATTGCGGTTCCGCCATGTGCAGTCCCATCCGGGTGTAGTGTGTAGTAGACTTGATAATATGGAATTTTGAAATACGTTCTTGCAGTGAAATGAGCTTCGGACACTAGCAGTACGTCTATTTTGTTTATACGAAGAAAACTTGATACTTCCTCTTTGTGCTGCTGGAGGCCATTAGCATTCCATAAAGCTATTCTAAGAAAAGCACCCATTACGAAGCTATTTTATTGATCACTGTGGTAAGCATGTTAAAGATGACACTGTTTTGTTGCAACAATTGATTGAAAAGACTTTTAAATTCTTCGAGGAACTTAGTTAGTGTTACTTCAGTTGGAGAAACTTCTGGTTGATTATGGGTTGATTTTACTATGGCAGCATAAGTGGGATTCTGGTATATGGGAACGGTAGGGTTTTGTTTGTTAGATGGACTGTATTTCTTTTGAAGATTTTGGTATACTGTACATCCTTTGTAGTTCGCCGGATGAGCTGCACTGCAAAGGGCACAAGTAGGAGGAGTGTTTTTGTCCTTTGTACATATTGCAGAATTATGACCTCCGCCGCATTTCACGCAAGCAAATGGACGATAACAATAGGCTTTTGTATGGTTATACGACTGGCATCTAGTACACTGTTCAAGTTCTCTCTTTTTCCGTGGTGGTTCCACTTGGATACACATATTTAAAAGATATTTAAGACTGTATATGGATTTATTATTTTCCGCTGGCTCTAAATCAACGAAAAATAAAGGTAGCGGTCTTTTAGATTCTCCTCTGGTTTTTATGTTGTGTATATTTCTAGTTTTGAATCCTAACGTATCTAACTCCTTTTTTATTTCTTCCACTGGAATAGTAGGATGAAGATGCCTTATCACAACACGATATGCCCTTTCCTGTTTTAGCTGATAAGTATGATGAGTAACTTTTCTGTCTTGTAAAAATTTACTAAGTTTACGATAATTTTCTATGGACTTAACGTTAATTTTAACTTCATCGTTATTCATAGCTTTTGAGAGGTAGTCGTCCGGTTTGATTATAGCGTTTAAGTCATTTATCATATCTGGATAGTTGATTACGCCTTGAATGAAGATAGGAGGAGGTTTAGGTGTTTCGTTTATGATGGGTTTAGGTGTTTCGTTTACGGTGGATTCAGTGATGTGCATTGGAACATCTTCAGATGACAAAGCGGCAAATCTGTTTGTTTGACTGTCAGGGTTCACTACTTGTGGTTCAATTGCATTTTGCTCTATTGTACTGGTTTGTATTTGTGTTGTACGCTTTCTTTTGTGTCGATTAACTTTCTGCCAGGGGTTTTCTGTGGATACGTCTTCGTCGGTATCAGTTAAAATATCGTCATTCACAATTCGACTTTGTTGTGAATTTTGGTTAATTGTGTGGCGCATAGGAGGTTGAAAGTCATTATTTGTTGTAAATATTGGCAAATTTGTTGGTAACATTTGTTGTGGAATGTGTGATATGGCTGGTGTTGATAATTGTTGTTGGTAAAAAACTCCGTTTTGGAGATAGTTAGATGATGTCGAGGGATTGAACGTGTATGTGGGCACCATGCCGCCGTGGCCAAAGCCAGATGGCTGCATGGTGTTATAGTTCAAATTAAATGCAGTTCAATATAATGTTATTGTATGCAGCAGGCAGCAAATGATAAAAATAAAGTATTGTTGTACTTATCAAGAACACTGAGGTCACTGATACCACAGCACTATCACAGCCAAAACATGCATGCGTTCAGTTTGGATGCCTGCATGCGACTCTAAATTAATTAAGATTAGTTTTATAAATGTAGTTAAATCATACGTAACTAATGCCGTTTCTTACTTACGAGTGCGCTGTTATCGCTATGGCAGCCGGCTGACCGCGCGTATCAGTTCGGGTCGACCCCTCGGAAACTGCGGCGCGATACGCCTTAGCCTCGAGTGTTCTGTTTATTTCAGCTTTTCGTTTATGCACTTTTATTTTAATTAAAATTACACTCTTCTCACAGTTTACTGCACTTAATTTTCCTTGGAACAGTTACTTAACGGTCTTAGGAACCCAATTTCCACTTTAGCACCTTTTATTTGCCGCCTTTCACCGTTTAATTTACTAAACTTTGCAGAGTGACAGAGCCGATGTATCGGTACTCGTGTCGCCAAGCAATGCAATTCAAACGTATGAATAATATGTTGGTGGCACTGTAAGACTATGTTAAATTCGAGGTTACCAGGTTAGGTTTTGTGTCAGTCTGCGTCAAAACTAACGCAAAATCTAACCTGCCAACCTGGAATTTGACATAGACTTACAGTGCCACCAACATATTTTTCATACGTTTGAATTTCCACATCCCGCTGAAGATCGTTTTTTTTTAGATTTCTCGATAGGTATTATTGTTAAAATAGTTCATTTTCAATTAGCTGTGCTTTTCTTTTTGATGCTTACGATATTTGTATGTGATTTTGTATGTGCTTTCTTTTGTAAAAGAGTTTAGAAAGCTGCACAGAAGCTTTCCCGCAGGGTAAGTTCAACGCTGTTGTTTGTGGCTCGTCGACCAAGAACTACCAAGATTGAAGTTAGAAGGTGTACCCAGTGGCTTCCACTTTTCTCAGTGAGCTCATCTGTGTATCACCTATATTAGGAAAGTGGTGGCGCCTTGGCATCTAAGATCTGCTTTTCTTCTAATAGGCCGTTGCTTTGTGTAGTCTCGTATTGGACTACCCCCGCTGTACTGAGCGACGCTGTTACCCCTTTTATTGCAGACTGGCACAACGGGCCTGTGTAATTTGTTTTCCATATGAGTCATTTTACTCGCTAGTCATTTAGCTACTTAGTGTCATATCGTAAAGTCCCGTTTGTGTGGTAACAAACTATAACTAATTAGAGCCGTGTCGTTAGAGGCGCTTTAGCCTATAACAAAATCTAATTTGGTAACCGATTCAAGTATTTCTGCAATTATTGAAAATATACTTATAAATCATTAGGTAGGGTAAGATAAGGTATATTTGAGACATAAGTAATTTCGAGAGTTCTTATGAAATTTACTGCGCTCTTACCTATTGCGATATTGGCAGTAGTTGTGGCGATGTTACCTGAGATGAGCTGAACATGCACATTTCGTTATCATACACCATGTGACTAATAAGAAACTTTGCAGTATAGTGTGCTCTGGGTCTAACTTTAAGTTTTCGGATGGATCGGAGAAATTGTTTTTCCGCCATATCGAAAAAAGAGGTGTAAACGGTTTTTTAGCAATTTCTCGTTTCCTGTTGCTCTGACGCTGAAATTGAATCAATGCCAGTTTGTAGGTTATAAAATTCGTCGCAACTTTTCGAAATACCTTCTTCTCGTGCACTCAACAATGCGAAAGTTGTTACTCGGAAAAGCCATGAAATTAAGGGTTGAGATGGGTCATACAAAAATATATCGCTTTCGGTTAATCCTACGAAAAAGAATATTCTTATGTTTTTACAGAACAAGTAATTTTCATATAATTGATATATGGGTGTTTTTTAATTTGGACAATTATTTTCCGTTCTACGGAGCCGTAAAGATCAGCAAGTCACGTAGACTGCATTTAGTGTGGACTCAGAGCATAGCCCCCCACCCACCCATTAACACAAAATGCAGTTATCAAGTTTTGCACATAAACGTTCTCTGGCGCCTGTACTATTTACATGAATTACTTTTTCATTGCTGAAAAGCCAGCGAAATAACTAGTATGAATAATGAATTGGCTGGGAAACTTAATACAAAACACTTTATCTTCTACGGTTTTATTAATCTGATTGGTAGCGGGCCATTTCAATTGAAACGGTTGGACCCCCTAAACATTAACCGTAAACATAAAAGTCAGTAAAGCTATATGTTAATGATTTTGTTAAGTAAAATATATACTTTACTTATTTCATTTTTTTCAAATATACGCGAACTATTCGTTCACCCTGTATTTAATATGAATAAAATGTTGATTTTTCATGAGGTTTTATTACAAAAATTTCCACAATTTCTAATTATCTTTAAGATTCTGTGTTGACAGTATAGTTTAACTTAGAAGAAGTATTTTAGCAATTGCGGCAAGGATTTCTAAGAAATCTAGTCTACGTATGACAAGACTATTTACATAAACAAACAAAATATTATCAACAAAAAATATCGGGTTATAAATACAATAGCTAATTGTACACTTAAAGCAAAAAAGTATTAATCTAGCGATTATATGACTTGTTTATTATGTTTATTAATGATGTCTTACTTAGTATGTAGCATATATCTTCACAATCCTGAGGATGGCGAAATGTTCGAAAGCCTGACCGCAATTTCCAACAGACATATTCTAGGTCTACTAACTTTCTTATTATTTTGCAACTTAATTGAAGAGTGGATATTAACTTTGTCACTTTGGTGTTATTACCTTATTTTAAATAGTTACATGTATGTGTGTTACTTTGTTATGGTTGTGGAGAACTAGGGGAATTACTAAGGAATAAGTAAGAAATTCGAAAATTGCTAGGGAATTGAGGGAATTAGTAGGGGTTAGGGGAATTAGTAAGAAATTAGGGTAATTACTAGAGAATTAGTATGGAATCAGAGGGATTACTAACTATTTTGGGAATTAGTACATAATATTTTTTTCACGAATGAAAATAACGAATGAAAAAAAAATAATATTGTCTTAATTTATTAATAAACATTAAGCGATTGTTTTACTGAGTAGTGAAAATGTTGTAATAACATGGTAATACCGCAACATTATTAGAGAACGACGTTATACATGTAAGTATGTATTTGTATGTCAAAATGTTATTTAGTGTACCTAAGATATTTTTACATTTGTTAATAATAATAATAATTTACTGAGGTATAACAAAAACAAATAAACAGTTAAAAGCGCATTATTCCGCATCATCTTTACTGAAAAATATTTTTCTATGTTGTTTGGTATACCTTGTACTTGACTAAATTAAAGAAACTAAGCTAAAAATCTTTATCTACGACAGTGTGTAAAATTGACTTTTAGTTGGCACTCACTCGCGTTTTAACTCTGCCCACTCGTGACTAAAGACTGGCTTTACGTACTAGTATCGTAAATTACTATTAGTGTTCCGTCCTGTCAACATAAGTCATATAGAAATGCTTGTGTAACTGCACAAGATCCAAAGAACAAAAAAGCTAGTTTCAGTGAGTTAATCTTGAAATACAAAATGCTAACTACCATGGACAAATTGGGTGATTGCGAAAATCTTTCCTAGTGGGTGTAGCTACGCCACCGATTTAATCTAGGTTTCATAGTTATACATTTTGTCTACACGAACTTATGTGCATCCTTTATTTTACATCAAAATTCTCAATTTCTAGTATGTTTTGGTCCATTTTGGAAGCAAGTCTTGAGCTGCTGGGAACAAAGGGACAAGCCCAACGTCCTCATTCTAAAGTATAAAGAAATGAAGGATGATTTGGTTGGAGTAATAAAAAGAATAGCAGAATTTCTCGACAAAGCCGTAACTCAAGAACAGGTGGACAAACTGGCTCGGCATTTAAGCTTCGATTCTATGAAAAAGAACGAATCCGTCAACGCCAAACCAAAACAGGAAGAGCTCCAATATCTACAAGAGATTGGATTGAACACTGCGTACACAGATTTTGTCAGATCGGGGAAAGTTGGGGGATATAAGGACTTTATGACACCTGACATGATTGAAAAATTTAAGGCCTGGACTGAAGAAAATCTTCGGGGAACTGGACTGTCTATGGAGTAAAATAATTGTGTATTACATTTATTGATACTCAGTAATTGAAACGTTATAGGTATGTTAAAACAGTATGCAGACATACTACTTTTTATTCTTTATTAATAAAAATATATTACAAACTTTTTTTTTAGAAAAAGCTGCGAAAACGAATGTATTAATCGACGATAGCATTAAATGTTATTCGAAATTAAAATACCTAGGGCCGGTTGCAGAAAGCAATGTTAAGTCTCGTGTTAGCTAACATCGCGTCAAAGTGAACAAAATCGCATCAAATTTTGTTTACTAATGTATTAGTTACCATAAAGATTTGAGATTTGATGCGATTTTGTTCACTTTGACGCGATGTTAGCTAACACGAGACTTAACATTGCTTTCTGCAACCGGCCCTTAAATTCGTAATTTAATACAAAATTCCTAAGAATTTCAGAAATCGCACCAAGACAAAATCTATACATATTCTGAACCAGAGTGGAAAAAAGCCTTATACATATTAATACAATAGGTATTGAATAAAGTTCTTTGCAGAAATCATCTTGGAATTTAATTTTGAGTGATGAAACTTTAAATAAATTGTTACTAATTTGTTATACTATTTTTTAGTCAACTTTAGAAAAGTTACTGAACTTGGAAATTAACTGAGTAAAGCTAATCAAATAATGTATTTTCGCTGGAGTATTCAGTAGTTTGTGAGCAATTTTGTGGAATTTAAAATACAACTTGCCTGTTGCCCGTGCGTCTATAAGAAGGTGATCTTTGACGTTGAAAGCTTTACCATTAAGTGATTTCCATGTGACCTTATGTGGAAAATACGTAGTTACTATAATCATATTGAGAGAAGTGGCGAGGTTTATTAATCTAAAACCATTGTCAGCTGTTGTTATTGAATAGAAGGGATTTCTCAGCAGAGAAGGTTTTCGATAGAGAACATCTTAAGCAAACAAGCAGCAGAAGAAAATAAACACATCAGACACTTGGTACTAGAAAGCGAAAACCAAAAATATAAGCTATACGAAATCAAAGAAAACATGCTAATACAATTGATCAATGGAAAAAAATTGTTGGTGCTAGGTAAAGAAGATGCAAGTGCAATTGTAAGATAGCTAGACATCACATATGGACATTATGGGGAAATAAAGACATGGTTAATCTTCAGGCAATGTTTTTATGCAAAGAACGATATTACAATTATAAAACACCTGGATAACATCTGTCAAGTATGTCAATTCGCCAAAGAGAAAAACTACAAAAACCAAAATCTTGTTCAAAGCATCAGCATGCAAGAGCCATTTGAGTTAGTAGCAACCGATTACTTAAGCAACTTCAGGGAGCAATACGGATACGAACATGTATTAATAATAGTGGACGATTTTTCAAAGTTCGTTAAACTATATCTAGCAAAGAGTACCAACACTAAACATGTAATTAGATCAATAGCAAGTTGTCGAGATAATATTGGCATACAACAAATAATTATAGCAGATAATTCCACTTATTTCAGAAATTTTGCAGTATACGCAAAACAATGTAGCCGAACGTTATATCAAGGAGGTTATAAAGTATCTGGGAATCCTAACACACGAACATCATAATAGATGGGTACAGTTTTTACCTAGAGTAGAAACAAAGATAATATATACATAGATCTCTAGTGAATGGTCACAATAAAAGGGTTAGTTCTGGACGCTGCATGAAGACGGCGCTGCGATAGGTACAAGTTTTGAAGTTAGAATACCATTACGTAGCGGCAAACTAACTAGAATGTTTGCGGTAGTACATTTTTCCTTATAAAAATTGTCGTTATAATGTATAACGTTAGTTTTTGGTAAAATTTGTACCGTATACCGAATTAAATTACACTATTTCCAGAAATAACGGAGCCAATCAGGATTTAGTTCTTATGACTCGCGCATGTGCATACCATCCCAGTGTCAGCGCACAGCTGATTGCGTAAGCTAACCTAACCTATTCTGTTGCTCATTGCCGTGCAGTATTCATAGAATGTGAGGTTAAAAACACAGTTATTGTTAAAAGTGCAGAAATCGCTGAAAAATTTCACAAAACTGACATTAATTAACGCTGAATCTGAAACGTCTTATGTGATCAGATTGTGCAAATTTTCTGCATGCTTCCCTGTCATCTTGTTGGTTTCACCAAATGTCAACATACACCTGTCAAATCGGAGAAGGTAAAGAGTCTTACCTTCTCCTTGTCAAATATAACGTTTAATTATCGGAGCTAACCGCAAACGCTTCAGCACTCGTTTAGGTTAAGTTACGTTATACGCAAGAAAATGGCCGTATAACGTAACGGAAAATGCGATCCCGCAAACTCTCTACTAACTGGCTGAAATGAGTGAAATGGATATATCTACGTATGTCACTTCTTAATTCATATTTAAGTTCACTTGCAGAAAGGGAATTCTTTGTTTTCGAAAGAGGTGGTTTTGCAGATAAACTGCTAATGGATACTTAATTGCATTTTAATGTTTTGCAAATATTTACTGAATATTATTGAAATACCCTATAAGGTTTACATTACGCTTGCGAAACAACTGACAAAAGAATTTTCGGAAAACCTGCCCTAATAAGATTTTTATATTTTTATACACGCTGACATTGAAATGTGAGACAATATGTCAGTGCATATCTGAGACGTAAAAATAAGTCATAAAGTTTAATACGTTCTTAGAGAGGTTAACTGGTAGAACAACCAATATAATAAATTAAACATTTTAAATAATTTGATAAAAATTAAACGTGCATACGTTAGATATACAAGCAGAATATAACGTTTGAAGTCATAAACATAAACATTTGAGCTACCATTTAACGACAGAAAGCGAAGGTTACGCAATTTATATTTTCTCCAACCACACGAATAAGACGGCATATTGTCGAATATTTTTGTATAAAAAGTAAGTCATTTCGGGATGTTCACCAATTTCCTTGGCAACGGTACACTTTTCGATTCATATTTGCACTAGTACAAAATGGACGCAAGATAGGGTTTTACATGGTAAATTTTAAATAAAAAACAAACGCTTCGTCAATATTCGGCAATCACCGTCGTTGTTGTTAATTTTTCCCATATAGTGATTGTTTATTTGCGCCATGAATGTTCTACAATGTTGCCTACAATGTTTGATTCTAAATAATAAGTCACATTATCGAATTTATGAGTAGTTGGAGAAAAACTAGTATGTTTCATTCGCACAAAAATGCGTTTTCGGGACGGGCAAGACTCGCTGGAATCCGCTCAGTCTTACTTGTCCCAAAATTATCCATTTTTTTTTACTAATGAAACAAATAACTATTTTATAATTTGTAAACTCTATTGAGAATTTAAAATTACCGACGTGTCTATTTTTGTGTGACAATTGTCACCTGCGTTCATGGATACGGTACATAGCCACTAGATACAAAAGCTATAGATGCCAGTGAAGTTATTAAGGTGCAGCGATCGATTATGTTGTGCATTAAATAATAATTATTATTCCATTTATATAATTCGAAATTGATAGTATTTTGTATTATACAATATTTGAATAAATAATGTATTGTAAACAAGTGTATGTATATGCAAAAGAGTTCTTTTACATTTTTAAGATTACATTTATTTTGAAATATTAAATTATTATTCTATAATAAGTATAACAAATTAAGGGCCAAGTTCAACATTCTTAACTTACGTAACTTAAATGATTTTTGACCCAGCAATTATACTTATCGTTAATTACCAGCTATAACAAAGACATCAGTGCATTAGCAATTAATAAATATACGGTACCCCCCACCCAAGAAAAGCGCCCTTCCGTGCTTTCCAAGAATACTTCGATACTCAGCATCACTCCGTTTCGCTAATACAATGAAATGCTATAGACCAGTTATTTATCAAAAAAAAAAAAAAAATATTTTTTTGCCGACGACCATAGCTCAAAAGTTGATGTTGCCTTCATTTTCGGAGGACCTATCGTATGAAAACGATCCAAGACTTCAGGAAGGTTCCTTGCGACCGGAATCGTGTACACATACGAACATACATCCCCCGCACAGCACGTTTAGGCACCCCCCAATACGGGGGATTGATCTAGTGGGCTGGGATGCTCACTAAAAGATCCGCACCGCCGAGACGGATATTTGATATAGTGGGTTCATTAGTCGGTTGGCTCGAATTTTAGAGATATTTGACTCAGAGTGGTTTTCGATATGAGGGAATTTCAATACTTCGTACACTTCGTGTCGAAGTAATTATTATGCCAAATAGGTTGTTTATGCCTATGCATAAATTCAAATTTGGCGCCAAGCCCTTAGTGGAAAAAGCGGCACTTGCAGTTTTGTACCAGAGGGTTAGGCGCACGTTAAGCGAGGGAGCGCAGTGAGAACACTTCCGCCCTTGCATCCGACAGCACCGCGTCTTAGGTGTGATCCTGTATTTTGTATGTTGTACGTTCTTTGGATGCATTAAATATATTCTAAATCATGCATTGCTTATTATTTTCGGGTGCAACGCTTAAGGGTAAGTGTTCCAGTGTTTAAGAGCAGTGAAAAGCCAGCGTAAAAACATAGGTACTTATGTGTAATCACTGGCTTCTGTATAAAGTTGGTGTTGACAAACACTACATCTTTAGTTTACTTACGACATATACGCTCAAAGCGAAAAACAACTAAAGAACTTCTAATGCAAAAGGCTTATGTCAAGGATGCGTCTGGTTTTGGAAAATGATGTTCACTTGCGAATAGCATAAAAGACATAGTTAATTTGGTTTTAAAGCTCTTTTCCCAATTTTACAATGAAATAAATAGTAGAAAAGCTGTACTTTCTACGTTATTTAATATGTCAATTGCCGTTCTTCAAACTCAACAACCATACATGAAACATCGGGAAATCATAATTAGGTAGACATTACTAGTGGGGTTACAAAAACAAACATCATGGAAAGCAGCAATTATTAAACGAACATCCCGTTCCCAACAAATCACCATAAAATTAGAAAACTAAATCACAGTTAGGTTTCTAAAAAAAAATATGTTACATATTCGTTTTATGTGCGAACATGAAAACGGGGCGAAAAAGTGTTTCTATTTGTGTTTAATGTACGTTAAATAAGTATTTATACGTTATTTTTAAAATCAATCCCATTCTTATATTACGAGTATATGTCACACTTCTTTTACTGTGTGTAATTTAATGTAATTCAATTTATATACAGATTTAAATTTTCTTTTAAACTATAATGATAGATTCTTCCGGGTTATGCCGTGGTCGTCGATTTGAACTTGACGTTTCGCTGCTCATGCTGTCAGCTTCTTCAGAAGTTTTATAAAGACTGACGTTGTTGCCTTTTACTCCTGGTTATATACCGAGGAGCCGTTACGGTTAGCTGCTCATGTAGATCTAGTATGTTATTGGGACTTGTCGTTTTTCCGCTTGGTTACTCACGTGAAACTTGAAATTGTTGGGATTTTTAATAATTTC